>APFE030914818.1:7937-57582 GCA_000404065.3 Pinus taeda | reverse complement strand
TAAAAAAAAAAAAAAAACTTCGTCTGCCCAATTTTTTCAATTGTGATGAAATTCTACTAAAATCTTCATTAAAACATCTGTTGTTGCAAACGAATGTCTTCGAAAATATTTTTTGATCATTTTTGTCAATTTTATAACACTAAAGACCTTTATTATAGCCTCTTCTAGAAGGTATTCTTCTTGTAGTGGAAATACCTCCAAGGTATTCATATCCATCATTTTGTCTATCAAGGTAGGATTGCAATGTGGTTAGAGCAAGTTTTTATGATACACTTTTCTGCCAGTAGGCAATTCTTTTAGCTTCTTATGCAAACCTTATTCAGGTAAACATTTTCATTTCTACACAATGTTTTGTATTAGTATTAATTGCTTATATTTTTGTACTTGCAGGTCGAGAGCAACTTAAATGGTTGCACTAGAAGTTTTATTTCACATGAACACATCCTATTTTATGATTAGATTAGGACTTAGGTTTATTTGTGGTTCTCCTTCTTATTACAATACTTTTTTTTTAATGCATTTCTGCATAAGCGGAACATGCTTCTTAGTTGCATTAAGCTTGTTTATTGCATTACATTGCATTGTTTTCTTATTGCATTTGGCATATGTTCTCTGCTTTCTCTTGCATATGATTGCATCGTTGTAGTGCATGAAATATTCTATTTTCATCCAACACTCATATCTTTGTTTTATGCATTTGCTTCTCATTTGCACCTAATTCTTGGCATGTTGATGCAGGAGCATCTAGCTAACAGGGCAAAGACACAAGTAAGGGAATATGGTTTCTGAAGAGGACAGAGGGATTGATTCATGTAGTGGGAAACATACTTTTTTTCTTTTATTAAGTTATTTAGAAATACTATAATAAGATGTAATTAGGAATAGTAATAATTAGATTAGGATCATTGTTTTGAAACAATTAATTTTTTATTGTAGAAAGTCATGAAAAAGAAAATGTACTGGAAAATCAAACAAAATTCAGTATAAAAATTAACTGCTGTAACTAATTGACAAACTGGACAAACTTCCAGCAGTTAGAACAGTTGTAACAATGTTATTAAAGAGTGAAACAAAGCACAAACAGGGTTCGGAACAGAAGGAGAGTTATTCAAAGAAGAGAATAAAAATAATCAAATTTTCTATGCACATTTTCTCATAGCGTTCTATTTGTGTCTGAAATATTTTAACAGAGAAATTATTGTGTGAATGTCGTAAATGCATGGTCACAAGACTAATTAAAGCAAAGAGACCTTCGAGTACCAAATTCGTTGAATTCAAATAAGAAGAACAACGTTTATCTACAAGCAATACCAACAGGAGAACCATAACACGTAACGAAATCGTCCAAACATTTCTTTACATACGAGAAGACAGAGTTTGCCAACACAGTGAAAGGAACAGCCATAACAAAACCCAAGTATGCAAATCCTAACAACATAACGAAAATTTCTGTTCCAAAATTTAATTTACAGTCATCAAACTAATGTCCATTCATATTCCAAATTTAAAAACAACTTTAGAACAAAACCCAGTTTGCGGATTTGGGAACTATAAACCCTCATCCACGTAAATCAAAAATCCCATACATTTTCCAAACCGACTCTTACAAATTGACAGAGACCCTATCTAGAAACAGGACTCAACATAACAGTGGCTCGAAGCCTACAGTTAAACCAACTCATACGCCGAGAGACTCAGGCAAACAAGTTACAGACAAATAAAACAACGCTACCCGGAACTTTCTTGGAGTAGTCGATGGCCCAGCACCGAAACCCTCGGTCGCTGCATCTGCAGAAAACATCACAGGACGAGCATCAGAATACAGTGAAAGAAAATACAACGTTTTGAAATAAATTCTAATTTAGAACAAGCGAAACTACAAAGGGTTCCACTTACCCAGCGAAGGAACCGTGACCAACACAAGCACAGACTTTTGTTTTTTCCCTGCTTGCAAGGAGCCGAAGTCGTTAGAGGCCGAAGGAGGAACAAGTTAAGCAAAATAGTAGAGAGAGCAAGCTTACCAGTTGCATTGGAGCAGGAAACGACGAAGAACGACACCATTGTGTTGTCAAGACTGAGCCCGAGACGAACCGTCGCTGTAGAACGAGACTAGAACCACTTTCAAAAGAAAATCGACACACAGAGGCATGTCATTGAAGACCCATACCATAAATCAAATAGAGGACACACAGAGGTAGAAACCCACAGAGGAAATTGACAATTGAAAACCCTGGGAAAGTATAAATACAAACAGGGAACGAGCCTTACCAGGTTTCTATAATTCTGCAAACAACCGAGACACTTCCATAACAGAAATCTAACAAACAATGTTGTGAGAACCGCCGCAAGCATACAGCTCAACAGACTGAGACCAAAAAAGCCCCGGACCGACTAACAGAACTCCCATCGAAGCTGCAGACTACCAACTCATGTCACAAAGAATCCGGGAACCAAGCTTCAGTCGAATACAAAGCATCGTAGGAAGGAACCACTGTAAAAACCACCAAATCGCTGAGAGCTCGCGGAAGGAGGTAACAAAACTAACACAGAACCAAATGAAATCAAAGGTGGCGGAAACCCTATACGAGGGTGGGGTTTAGAATCCCAATACAATACGGCTGTCCATCGCATATACCACCAACTAACCCTCCGTAAACAAACAATTAATTGAACACAGATTGATAATCAAAATATCTCTAACCAACATCCGACATATATAAATATCAAACGACAGTACAAACCAAGTGGAAAGGGAGCGACGGCGGGACCACGTGGGATGGCCCCATCAAGTGGTATCAAAGAGAGAAAATAGAAAGAAAAAAAAATGGAAGTTCAAAGACGGGGACGTGGAAGAGGTGTGCGCAGAGGAGCATACGAGGGCTTGAGAGAAGAATTGAGGGTCCTTACTGCTCGCTTAGAAGCAGTGGAGGCAGGAAGGAGAAGATACCTAGAACTTGGGGACGATAATGAAGATGAAGCAACAACTGGCACGAAAGGATCAGAGGAAGAAGCCCCAGAGATAAAACTGTTGAGATCAGTACTATTAGCCAGCAGCAAACCCAAACCTGAGATCTCTAATTACGATGGCATTCTATCCGCAGATGTTCTGCTGGATTGGGTAAGTGAGTTAGATAAGTATTTTGAAAACGAAGAGATCAGTAAGGACAAAAGAGTTAGATTTTCTGCAACCAAGTTAAAAGGACACGCTGCTTTATGGTGGGATAACATCCAAGCGGACAGGAAGAGGATGAAAAAACTACCAATAAAGAAGTGGCCGAGAATGGTGGCAAAACTGAAGGGAAAGTTTTTGCCTAAAGAATATCAGGTCGAACTTTATCGACAAGTGCAGAATCTAAGGCAGAAAGGTATGACCATAAAGGAATACACAAAGGAATTTTATCGTGTAAATTTGCGAGCTGGTTATACTAACGATACGACAGAGAAGACAGTGAGATATGTTAATGGTTTGAGGATGGAAATACTGGATGAGATCAGTATTCTCTCACCAAGAAATATAGGAGAAGCATTTCAAAGTGTTGTAAAGGCTGAAGAAAAATTAACAGGAAACAGAACAATAGGAGAGCACGAGGAAATGGCAGAGGACGAGGATAGTCCTATGGCAGAGGAAGAACTGCCACTAACAGTAAGGAAGGCAGCAGCTCTAAAGCTTCAGGGACAACAGAGAAGGGGGATAGCACTAGAGGAGGTCAACCATATCAGCGGGGAAGAGGAAATGGTCGTGGAAGAGGGACAAATATCCAGTGCTACAAGTGCCATAAGTAGGGGCACAGATCTTTCGAATGCCCGGAAGTCGAGCATACTGGCCAGAGGGGAGCATTTGTTGCACAACCTGAGGAAGTTGAAGCACAGCCCCGTGAAGTAGAAAATGTGGCAGAAACAGGGGAGGCATTAGTTCTGAACAAAGTGTTGTTAAAGCCAGCAAAGGAAATGGCTTAACAGAACCAGCGGAAGGCACTGTTCCGAACAGTTTGGAAATCACATGGGAAGTGTTGTAAATTAATCATAGACAGCGGGAGTACAAATAACTTAGTTGCTACCGAGATGGTGGAAAAGCTGGGATTAAGGCGGCTTAAACATCCCACACCTTACAAGGTGTCGTGGCTACAGAAAGGCCACCAGTGATTAGTTGATGAGCAAGATGAGGTCGAATTTCGCATTGGCAAATACCAAGACAAAGTTGTCTGTGACATTATGCCAATGGACGTATGCCATATACTGCTAGGAAGACCATGGCAGTATGACCGGAAGGTGACACATGATGGGAAAACAAATTGTTATAAGTTTGTGAAAGATGGAGTCAAACATACGCTTGTACCCATCAAGGAGAAGGATACAATAGAGTCAAGTGGAACGAAAGCATTGTTAATAGAAGGAAAACAGCTTGTTAAGTGGATTGAAGAAAACGAGGTGAATTATGCGGTGGTAAGGAGGACAAGAGCAGTATCATTGAACACAGAAAAATCAGAATTGCCTACAGAGATACAAGAGTTGTTGGAAGAATTTAAGGATATTGTGGTCGATGATTTACCAGATAAGTTGCCACCCAGAAGGAGCATCAGCCATCATATCGATTTTATACCTGGAGCAAGTCTACCAAACAAGGAAACATACAGAATGAGCCCGAAAGACAATGAAGAGATTCATAAACAAGTGCAAGAGTTGCTGGATAAGGGACTGATCAGAGAAAGTTTAAGCCCGTGTGTGGTACCAATAGTACTTGCACCTAAGAAGGGAGGAGAATGGCAAATGTGTACGGATTCACGAGCCATCAATAAAATCACTATCCGGTATAGATTTCCCCTACCCAGAATGGATGACATGATGGATTGTCTTAGCAGAGCAGCCTATTTTACGAAAATTGATCTGAAGAGTGGATATCATCAGATCAGGATCAGGGAAGGAGATGAATGGAAAACAACCTTCAAAACCAATGAAGGGTTGTATGAGTGGCTAGTCATGCCATTTGGTTTAAGCAATGCTCCTAGTACTTTTATGAGGTTGATGAATGAGATGTTAAAAGAATTTATTGGCAAGTTTGTGATAGTTTACCTTGATGATATTTTGATTTTTAGCAGGACAAGGGGAGAACACCTTCAACATGTTCGAAGGGTGCTAGAGAAGTTGCAGCAGAACAAACTGCTGATAAACTTAAAAAAATGTACTTTCCTACAGAAGGAACTGGTTTATTTGGGGTTTGTAGTCGCAAAAAATGAATTGAAGATGGATCCAGAAAAGATCGCAGCAATCGTCAACTGGCCATCACCCAAGAGCTTGTTTGAGGTATGTAGTTTCCATGGATTGGCAAGTTTTTATAGGAAGTTTATTAGAAATTTCAGTGAAATATGTGCACCAATGCTGGACACCATCAAGAAGGCTAGCCAACCTTTTTGTTGGGCTAGTACAACAGAGGACAGCTTTCAACTTCTGAAACGGAAGATTATGAAGAGACCAATCTTGAGAGTACCCGACTTTAGAAAACTTTTCCAGATCCGATGTGACACAAGTGGGACAGCTATTGGCGCTGTGCTCAGTCAAGAAGATAGACCAGTGGCATTTTTTAGTGAGAAATTAAACGAAAGCAGGCAGAAATACTCCTCGTATGACAAGGAATTTTATGTCGTGGTCCAAGCTTTAAAGCATTGGAGACACTACCTGCTGGGCAACGAGTTTGTATTGTTTTCTAATAATTCAGCGTTACAATGTGTAATGCAACAGCACAAGTTGAACCAGAAGCACGCCAAATGGGTAGAGTACTTGCAGAGCTTCACCTTCATGCTAAAGCATATTAGTGGAAAAGCCAATAAAGTGGCAGATGCCTTGAGCAGAAGAGCTTTGCTCTTATAGGAAAGCAGAATATAGCTGATGGGATTCGAACATCTAAAGGATCTGTACCAGACCGACACAGATTTCAAAGAAGCCTTTGAAGCATGCCAAAGTCCCGTGTTGAGGAATACAAGTCCATGGATGGACTACAACTTACAGGAAGGATTATTGTTTAGAGGTGGACAGTTATGTATCCCGGACTGTTCGATGAGGGAAAATATTGTGCGGGAGAAACATAGTGGTGGTCTGGCCGGTCACTTTGGCATAGATAAAACTTTGGAACAAATCGGACACTTTTATTGCTGGCCCCGAATGCGCAGGGATATCCAACAATATGTGAACAGGTGTAAAGTCTGCCAACTGGCGAAGGGACATAGTCAAAATGTTGGACTTTACACACCACTACCAGTTTCAAGCAGGCCATGGGACTCAGTCAGCATTGACTTCGTCTTGGGACTGCCTAGAACACAGCGGGGTTATGACTCAGTGATGGTGGTGGTAGATAGATTTTCGAAAATGGCTCATTTTATTCCTTGCCAGAAAACTAGTGATGCCACGTATGTAGCTCACTTGTTTTTCACGGAAGTCGTTAGATTACATGGCCTACCCAATTCTATCGTTTCTGACAGGAATGTAAAATTCATAGGACACTTTTGGCGCACCCTGTGGAAAAAGTTGGGCACGCAATTGAACTTCAGCTCTGCGTATCACCCGCAGACTGATGGGCAAACAGAAGTGGTGAACAGGAGTTTGGGAAATTTGTTACGGAGTTTGAATGGGGAAAATTCATGGTTATGGCATCGTGCTCTCGCACAGGTAGAATTTTCTTATAACGATTCGCCCAATCGTAGCACCGGACATAGCCCATTCCAAATCTTGTACAGCATGCACCCTCTGGGAATCCATGAATTGCGAGATTTGGGAAAATTAGAATGGAGAAGCTCAGATGGAGAAGATTTTGCCGAAGCAATGAGCGAACTACATGAACAGGTAAAATTAAAATTGTAGGACAGCATACAGAAGTACAAATAGCAAGAATATTCAAGGCAACGGGAAGTACAATTTAATGTCAGAGATGAGGTCCTCGCGCATTTGCGCAAGGATCGGTTTCCTAAGGGTACGTATAATAAATTAAAGTTTAAAAAAATTGGTCCCTGCAAAATCTTGCGAAAATTCTCAGCCAATGCCTATGAAATTCAACTGCCACCTGATATAGGCATATCACCTATTTTCAATGTGGCAGATCTATTTCCATATACTGCCCAAGCGGAGGAAGACAGTGTGGTATGGCCAGAACGGGACACCCAAGTTGGAGATAGTTCTTGGATGAGACATATGCCTTCGGCTCAGTCCCATGAGATTGAAGGAATTCTCAGCACACAGGTAGCCAAGAAGACACGTAGGAAGGAATATCTGCGATATCTCATCAAGTGGAGAGACCATCCAATGGAGGACAGCTCATGGCTCGACGCGGCACAGATACGGAAGGCTGGCTATTTGGTGGAGGAGCTCATGGAACAGAGACATGAATTTCTTTTACCCCGGGAGCCTGATGCCGGAGCATCTAGCTGACAGGGCAAAGACACAAGTAAGGGAATATGGTTTCTGAAGAGGACAGAGGGATTGATTCATGTAGTGGGAAACATACTTGTTTTCTTTTAATTTCCTTTTCTTTTATTAAGTTATTTAGAGATACTGTAATAAGATGTAATTAGGAATAGTAATAATTAGATTAGGATCATTGTTTTGAAACAATTAAGTTGTTATTGTTGAAAGTCATGAAAAATAAAAGGTACTGGAAAATCAAACAAAATTCAGTATAAAAATTAACTGTTGTAACTAATTGACAAACTGGACAAACTTCTCTGTTAAAATATTTCAGACACAAATAGAACGCTATGAGGATATGTGCACAGAAAATTTGATTATTTTTTTTCTCTTCTTTGAATAACTTTCCTTCTGTTTCGAACCCCTGTTTGTGCTTTGTTCCACTCTTTAATAGCACTGTTACAAATGTTCTAACTACTGGCAGTTTGTCCAGTTTGCCAGTAGTTAGAACATTTGTAACAGTGCTATTAAAGAGTGAAACAAAGCACAAACAGGGGTTCGAAACAGAAGGAGAGTTATTCAAAGAAGAGAAAAAAAATAATCAAATTTTCTGTGCACATATCCTCATAGCGTTCTATTTGTGTCTGAAATATTTTAACAGAGAAATTACTATGTCAATGTCGTAAATGCATGGTCACAGGACTAATTAAAGCAAAGAGACCTTCGAGTACCAAATTCGTTGAATTCAAATAAGAAGAACAATGTTTGTCTACAAGCAATACCAACAGGAGAACCAAAACGCGTAACGAAATAATCCAAACATTTCTTTACATACGAGAAGACAGAGTTTGCCAACACAGCGAAAGGAACAGTCATAAAAAAACCCAGGTATGCAAATCCTAACAGCATAACAAAAATTTCTGTTCCAAAATTTCATTTACAGTCATCAAACTAATGTCCATTCATATTCCATATTTAAAAACAACTTGAGAACAAAACCAAGTTTGCGATTTGGGAACTGTAAACCCTCATCCACGTAAATAAAAAATCCCATACATTTTCCAAACCGACTCTTACAAATTGATAGAGACCCTATCTAGAAACAGGACTCAACATAACAGTGGCTCAAAGCCTATAGTTAAACCAACTCATACGCCGAGAGACTCAGGAAAACAAGTTACAGATAAATAAAACAACGCTACCCAGAACTTTCTTGGAGTAGTCGATGGCCCAGCACCGAAACCCTTGGTAGCTGCACCTGCAAAAAACATCACAGGACGAGCATCAGAATACAGTGAAAGAAAATACAACGTTTTGAAATAAATTCTAATTTAGAACAAGCGAAGCTACAAAGGGTTCCACTTACCCAGCGAAGGAGCCGTGACCAACACAAGCACATACTTTTGTTTTTTCCCTGCTCGCAAGGAGTTGAAGTCGTTAGAGGCCGAAGGAGGAACAGGTTAAGCGAAATAACAGAGATAGCAAGCTTACCAGTTGCATTGGAGCATGAAACGATGAAGAATGACACCATTGTGTTGTCAAGACTGAGCCCGAGCCGAACCGTCGTTGTAGAACGAGGCCAGAACCACTTTCAAAAGAAAATCGACACACAGAGGAACAACATTGAAGACCCAGACCATAAATCGAATAGAGGATGCACAAAGGCAGAAACCCACAGAGGAAATCGACAATTGGAAACCCTGGGAAAGTCTAAATACAAACAGGGAACGAGCCTTACCAGGTTTCCATAATTCTGCAAACAACCGAGACACTTCCATAACAGAAATCGAACAAATGATGCTGTGAGAACCGCCGCAAGCATACAGCTCAACAGACTTAGACCAACAAAACCCCGAACCGACTAGTAGAACTCCCATCGAAGCTGCAGACTACCAACTCGTGTCACAAAGAATCTAGGAACCAAGCTTCAGTCGAATACAAAGCATCGATGGAAGGAACCACTGTAAAAACCACCAAATCGCCGACAGCTCGCGGAAGGAGGTAACAAAACTAACACAGAACCAAATGAAATCAAAGGTGGCGGAAACCCTATACGAGGGTAGGGTTTAGAATCCCAATACAATATAGGTGTCCATCGCATATACCACCAACTAACCCTCCATAAACAAACAATTAATTGAACACAGATTGATAATCAAAATATCTCTGACCAACATCCGACATATATAAATATCAAACGACAGTACAAACCAAGTGGAAAGGGAGCGACGGCGCGACCACGTGGGCTGGCCCCATCACATGTTCATCACAAGTTTGTATAAAATGAAGTGGTGAAGAACTTCTAGTATCTTTTTGTTTTGTCTAGTCCATCCCATTAGTTGAATGTGTGGTTGTTGTGGTCACTCCAAGAGGTAGCCTCCTATAGATATTGATATTGAAACCTTGTCGCTTTATCTATACAGGGGTCTGATCTTTTAACAAGGAAAATATGATTGGATACTAGCGGGGAACTCTAATCAGTTCATAAGACACATATCTCTACCCTAAAGTTTGTGTCCACTTTGGTCCTGATAGTTCATGTTGTGTTTTCATTATCCACATGTCAATTGGAGACATAATGTAGAACTATGGCATGAGAACACACTTAGTTCAGAATATCTTTTCATTTCTGTCAAACAAGAAAAAACCTCTCTTGCTTATACAATAAGTCAGGATCCCTCTTCCACCCTAACAAAATGAACACTTAATAAAGTGCCAAAAAGCATAATGAAAAATAAAATAAAGGGTGAAAGAAGATAAATGATGCATGTGTAGAGATGTTATGCAAGAAACTTTGTCGAGGTACTAAACAAGCCTGCTGGTAGAGAAGTAATGCTTACAATTTCTTGAGTGACTTAGTTGAGGTACTGAATAGGCCCGCTGGTAGTAGAGAAACACCATAAACTTGCTTTAAACTTCTTAATATAATAAGCCCTTTGTTGTGTTCTCTATATCATTTTTAAGTGCTGACATTTGTGAGCTCTTGATGCACTGTTTAAAGACTAACATGACCTAGACATAGAGACATATGAATGACACATCTATAAATGGTAGAGTAACTCAAGTGATACCCATAGTATATAATGCAATACTTCCTGCATTTATTTTAAGACTTAATTTATCATAGGGACTACGACAATGATGTTGGCTTCTATCAATTGTTTTCCATTCATTGTAGCCGCTACAACCACACCCAAAATTTTTTACTACATCCCAATTTTGGGTCCCCCTCTATAATCCAAGGTTCCAAGGTTATGACTTTCTCTCTTGACCTAGCCATCATTTGGGGGTATAATGGCATATCTTTTACAAGCCATATCATACATGTTCATCTTTCTCTCCATCTTCATTCTCATTTAATTGAATGCATTAGAGTTTATGAAATTGTTTTCTTGCTTATATATATTTTGAAAGCCTAGGCTATCATGATTATGGGTGAAGGAATAAGCCACTTTGACTTGATCCTTCTCTTTTAATTTGCATTCTCAAATCTCACCCTCATCAACATTTAAATGGTACTTTAGCCATATTAGTCGCATTATCATTATAGGAGGTGAATTGTGTATTAATACCTTTAGGTATCCATGTGTTTGAGTGTTGGTTTCTTTGTGTGTGTAAAATTAAATCTTTAAAAACTCTATTTCTATGTTGCATGTAACCCTTATATGAGAGAGACCTTTAGAACACTCTTAACATGAGGATTTGCAATTACAAATGAGTTATGGAGCCTTCGCAAACTCATTAGATTATGCTCCTATCCTCATTATCTATTCCAGATCTAAAACCCTAGAACTAAGTTGCAAAGCCCCCTTATGTCACATAATTTGATAATTTATATTATACATGGCATGCATTTAGTTTTCAATGTTTGAGTGTTGATTTCTTTGCGTATGTAAAATTAAATCTTTAAAAACTCTATTTCTATGTTGCATGTAACCCTTATATGAGAGAAATTGGAACACTTTTAACATGAGGATTTGCAAATTATGGAACCTTCCCCAACTCATTAGATTATGCTCCCATCCTCATTATCTATTCCACATCTAAAACCCTAGAACTAAGTTGTAAAGCCCTTTTATGTTACATAATTTGATAATTTATATTATACATGGCATGCATGTAGTTTCCAACCGTTGTGATGAAGACCATGCAACGTAATAGCGCAGGTGGCCAAGGAGTATAACAATGTTGCATTACGACGGTTTGGAAATTGCCGCGTTGAACTCATATACCAATGACGTGTATGAATTATAGTGATACTATAATAAGAGTAATGCAGAAGGAATAAATCTCTACGGTCACCGGGCAGCCACGCCTAGGGCACTCGCGCAATTCATTGAAGGACTCGACAGTGCTCTTATAAAACAGAAAATGCGCAGGGATTAACTAAAGAATGAAATGGCTAGAAGACAGTGTGATTTATAATTCAATATAATCCATTCAAAGCGATAAATACCACGAGGATACTGTACAAGGAAATCGCACGAAGGTGAAAAATTCCAAGGCTATATCATTCAACAATGGCAAGAGGCTAATCACGGGAGGCTGCGAGAATGCCATGTGAATGTTGCAATAAAATATTGTATCAAAGGAAAGGTATCGCAAGCGTTTTCGCAAATGATTATTGCAAAAAGGGAAAACTCAATCAAGCACTATTATCTCTTCCAGCAATTGGAAAGCCTCAGATTGCTTGTTACGGATCCAACGCACGTGCCATGGTAGTGGTCTTTAAAGTAGAACAATTTGTTGGCCTTCTGGTCTCTCTTCCATCTGTCATTCAAAGAACACATCGACTATGGGTCCATTGTACAAAAAAATTATGGCTTGGTCATGTTAATGAAGAACTCAAATAACATGAGTGAGCGCATTGAAAAAGCTGCAGGAGTAAACGTATTCTTGGGAACTTATGTGTTAAACGATATACGACATATAATTAAAGAACATGCTACATGCAGAATGGAAGGAAAACAAAAAGTAATTGTAAGTACATAACAAGGAGGGACAAACACTGCGGTCAGAGGATATATATAACACTTTAAAAGAAATGCATCACAATTATTAAAGGCTAGTTGAAATATTCAGAAATGATGCAACGATAAATGTGATGGATGCAATATGATGAGACAAAAGGCATTGCATGAAGTTTTAGCGTAGGGCTTAACGCAGCTACGAAAGACCAATATATGAAGATTTACAAAGGCTGTATCAATGCCATCAATACCATGACAAGGATACATTGAGCCAAAGCAAATGCGAAGACCATGTCGACAACATTGTATTGAAAAAATGTAGAACCAATATGTATAGTGTTGGAATCAATTAACCATACATCAAATGGTCAAAGGCAATACATATATGTTTCCTAAGCTCACCAATCCATGACTAAGACCTAACATGATAGGTGTGACAATGCTCAACATTGGTCTCTCAAGCTCGCTAGCTCAATATGCATTCCCAATGCCTAGGATAACTTGTCCTCAGTTCCTCATGATGTGTCATGCACCCATGGCATGCAACCTCCCTCTTGATAGGGCATTGTATGCTCCTAGTCAACAAATACACCACTTCCGTCCCTTACAAATGTGCAACACGCATAGGTAGAATGCACTAACTTTGCGAAGAGTTATAAATACACTAACGCTTTTGATGCTCAGATGGATATGGTTGCAGATTGTAAGCCCAATGAACTAGTGAACTAGGTTGTGGAGGTAAATGTGAAAGTTAAAGAACCTACACCATAATAACACATTTTATGTTGAAGAAGAACTACTACAAACTGCTGCAAGCTCAACGTGACTATAAGTCATTGTCCGCTTGGCACTAAATTGTTTGAAATACATGGACTATAAATAAAATAGGGAAGTTAATAAGCTACAAGCTAGTCCCCGACTCAAATTGCTTATTGTTGGTAGGGTTTGAAGCTAAGTCTTTTAGGTGGGTTTTCTTCTTACTTTTGGCCTCGATGTGCATTGTAGTGTTACATATGGGTTGTTGGTTGGCATTCATGTCAACCTGGTGGCGTGAGTTACAGGAGAGTCGGTTAGCACTTGCATGCTTGATTGCAGGCGCCTTGTACATGGTTGTGTGTTGCATTGGTTTTGGTATGTCTACTAGCATGGAGATGTGAGGTTGGAGTTGTGATTTGTAGGTGTTGTATACAAAGTGTGAATAGAGGATTTGAGATGTGATTTGTAGGTGTTGCATACATAATGTGCACAGAGGAAGTCATGATCCTCATGATCATGTTGCCGTGATCATGTTTTTCATAGAGTTAGATGATGGTGTGTTTCACTTGCCACGATGATCAATTGTGCAAAGGTGTTGCATGGCGAATGCATAGTGGAGATGTGATGACCTCCTTTTTCATGATGTTGCTATAGGTGTTACTCTTTGTTCATGATGTTAAAGTTAGAGTTGAGGAGCCTTGTTGATTAGGTATCCATGTCCCAGATTAGGTCTTCATATTGATGATATGATGCAGAGGATTTGGAGAGGATCTACAAGTGTTGGAGGATGCTTGAGTTCATTGTACATGTGCTAGAGGATGTCTGACATGTTCTAGAGCTGCATACTAATGGCAGAGTTGTTGTGGAGCATGTTGATGGCCCAGGTGTTAGTGTATTTTTTGGTTGGCATCCAAGTCAACTTAGTTTGAATTGTGATGATGATGGTGATGTGGTAGAGACTTGGTGAAGTGTTGCAGAGGTTTTAGTGGCTTCTAGAGGTTCTGCAGAGCCTTGTCAAGTAGTAAAATAAGTTTGGAAAAGTTATGAGTCATAGAAGTTTGAGTTTCACCATCCTATGCTCCAACCACTATTTGATAGATTCATGCATGTGGTTGGAAGGCTCCAATCGAAATTTGGCAAGCTTGTGAGTGCAGCTACAACCAAAATCTACTAGTTCTATGGGTGTGGTTGAGGCCTAAAGCATAAATTTCTCTGCATTCCTCACACACATCAAGTGTTTATGTGTTTTTCTAGCTTGTCTTGTTCGAAATTTTCATGTAAATGTCAGAAAAGGTAAGGGAGATTCTAGAAGTTGGTTAAACTTGAAAATATCCATTAGTTAGTGGAGAGAGTGGCTTGATCAAGTCAAAGAGCTGGATCTGAGAAAATTGAGAAGTGTGAAAAGAATGGTTGAGGAATCCAAAACCTGTAGCATTTACTCAGTTAACCATCTCAGAAAATGATAAATAGAGGAAGGCCTCAATGAGTTCATTTGGTTTGGTCTGGTTGAGAGTGTGAGAGCACGTGATTGAGAGGGAATTGAGAGTGAGTAGAGATTGCAACACTTTCTCACATATTTTTGTAGAGTTATATCAAAATGTTGTATGCAGAAATCAATGATTGTTTTGAGGAGGGAATTTAGAGTTTTGCCTTGTAGGTGGAAATAGAAAGAGTGGAGAAGGATTGGAAGCTTGTGGTGTATTAGTGTGCAAAAATTTGATGTGATATTCCCCCTTTTGGGTCATATTTTTTTATTCATATTTTTACTGCAGAATGATAGTGCCATTGGGTTGCTCATGTTGAGCAGATTCAAAACCCAGTGTGAAATATTCTGAAATTTGGTTTGCATGGAGGAATTGAAGGTGTGGAGGCTTTAGAGTAGACAATGATTCGGTAAATTCAGTAGAAGGACCAAATTTCTCCATCCAATGGGAGATGGATAGTCCAATGGGAGTTGGGCGAGGATCATTGGCCATGTGGGCTTCCAGCAGATAGATTTCCATAGATCTGTGAGAGAAACAAATTTCCTAATTGATAAGTGCAAACATACTGTGAAGGAAGCCAAGTCTTTTGAATTATGGTTGTAAGATAATCCATGTATAATTTAATAGAAGGATTGAGCAGTACAACATCAGTAGGGTGGTTTTCCCCCTAAAGGGTTTCCACCAGATATACTTGTGTCCTTATGTGTGCATGATTTTGTTGATGTATCTCATGTTTATTATGTTATGAGCATGTTGCTTTCATGTTTTGATAAAGCTAATATTGTGGATATTTGTTGCAAATTGATTATTTGGCAAAAATATTTAGAATTGATATAAAGGACATCACTACTAATTCACCCCCCTCTGCTCCCCTCTTAGTAGTGATCTAGTTTCCAACAATTACAACATAACCTTTGGGTAAATCAATATCATAAAGATGAACCATATCGAGGAGGTGAATTTCCTAATCAAAAGCCTTATGTTGAAGGATTTCCTACTTGGGTGAAGTAAAATTGAAACCATGAGGAGGTTAATATCATGAATATATGGATGTAATAGAGTATGTCGATTATGCATCTACTTCCAAAGGTTACTTTCCTTTCAAGGAGACAATGAAAAAGAGGGGAGTTGATGATATGGATTTGGTGATGGTTGATCCATGGTGTGTTGGCTATTATAAGGAAGAGGATGCTCCTAGTTAAAGACTAGCTAGATCACTCATATTCTATAGAATTGAAAGTGACCATCCTGTGGAAAATGGATATGCAAGACCAGTTGAAGGCATTCATGTACTTGTTGATATGCAAAAAATGGAAGTAGTGAGGTTTTAAGATCAAAAGCTAATTCCCTTTCCACCTCCAAATCCCCTCAGAAACTATATTCTAGGAGAAACATGTGGCGAAGTGAATTAGAGTGATGTCAAGCCACTGTAAATAATTTAGCCAGAAGGACCAATTTTTCATGTTAATGACTACGATGTAGAATAACAAAAGTGGAATTTTTAGATAGGTTCTTCTTCGGGGAGGGACTGGTAATCTATTCTATTATATATGATGACGGTAGTAGAGGTCAAAGATCTGTGGATCATTGTTTAAATTTTTGGATATGGTTGTACCATATGGGGATTCAATGGTCCACAATATAGGAAAAATGCATTTGATGTTGGGGAGGATGGTCTAGGAAAAAATGCTCCTTATTTAAAGAAGGGGTGTCACTGTTTAGGCTATATTAAATACTTTGATGCACATTTCACAAATTTCACTAGAGGGGTCATAACATTGAGAACTATGTCTACTTGCATGAGGAAGAATATTATGTTAAAGAGGCAGCTATAGCCTCCCTGCTTATTAACTTGAAATGAAGGATGACGATAATGCATCAAAAAGAATGATAATGCAATGATGCAAGAAATAATGTATTGAAAACAATCCATTGAGATTGTGATCAAGTGCAGGAAAAAATAACCTTGTAATGACATGTGATGGTAAACTATGCAAGCACACATTAAGAGAAGAAAAGGGCACCGAATTTTGGTCAACATTAATGTCGGCAAAAATTATTTTAGGGTAGTGTACTCCCACTAATTTCTTGATACTTATTATTTTTTATTAATCTTATAATTGTTTATCATGTATGCTAACCATTGTCAATATATTTGTAGGATTACCATGGAAAAAAATTGTTTATCTACATAGAGGCATGATCCAAAATTGGAAAAAATCATGGACAGTCAACCCAACACCAAGGAAACCCAAGGCTGTAATAAAGATATTATCAAAATTATTGAAGTCCAATTTCTGCCTACAAGCTGTTACATCAATGCCCATTGAACTTCAATTATTATATTGTCATAAATGACAAATATCGAAGTCATGAATATGCCAAAATGACTTCAAAGTTCATGTGGAAGTTGAAAATTCCTAGGGAAAATGATGAGTCAATTGGAAGCTTAAAGGTCATGAGGAAGCCCAAAAGTCATAGGGGAAGGTGAAAGGTCACCTCTCCACTTCTATAAATGCACCCTCATGCCTCATGCAAAAGGACTCTTAGCACTTAAGCTAGTCTAGTTATAGGATTATTATCTTGTGCTTAAGGAGCTAAACGCCTCCACTTTTGGTAGACAATAGGTAGAGAGATTGTGCAGCTAGTGCTTGTTATGAAGATTATATGAATTTCTCTCATCCCACTATTGGGTTTTGAAGAGCTTGTTGTACATGTATGCAAATTAGTAACAATATTAATGAGAAGCTTTTAAATTCTTGCATTGATTCTCGTGGATTCCTCTATTGTTATATTGGATATTTAGTATTTAAATTATGTATGCATGTGGTTTATGCGTTGGTTACATGTTTATGAACTAATTCGTTTTCATGTATCTTGTGTGTTGACTTTGAATCCTTTCCCTTAATTCAATATTAATGTTATAGTTGTTGATTATGAGCTAGTTCAATGTTGATTGCTAGCACATTCCTTTTCGATATGTCTTAGTTATTTTCAATTATCTTATGCTTCCTTAAGGCATGTTGTTTCTCATGATGTTGTTGTTGTATTCTTATATCATGTTCCCAAATCTATCAATGGAGAGTTGATTTCGTTCTCATTACTCTAACATATTACACTTGGTCTCACATTCATCTATGCATTTGATATCCAAGAGAAAACACACATATAATGGCAGTTGGGTTATATCTGGATGGGGCTCTGATCCAAAATTATGTAGGAATTAAAAATAATATAAATATAAAAGTAAACACAAAGATGTAGTGGAAATAAATCTTCATTTCATTAATACCAAAGAACTAAAAGATGCTTAATACAGAATGGAAATAAACTAGCTTAGGTGATGGTCGCTTATCTCTAAGAAAAGATGTGGTAGATAGA
Source organism: Pinus taeda (assembly GCA_000404065.3). Lineage (NCBI taxonomy): Eukaryota > Viridiplantae > Streptophyta > Pinopsida > Pinales > Pinaceae > Pinus > Pinus taeda. Next base: position 39,599 of record APFE030914818.1, on the reverse strand, counting down.
TGTGTCCGAACTGTGGTACAATGATGCTCAAGGGCCTTTTTATTATTGAAGAACAAAGGGATCCCTAAACAACCAAAACCCTAGCCCTAGGAAATGGAATACCAAGAGTTTGTTGGCCTCGTTGGGGTTAGTTGGACAACCAACTTCCCAGTGTCAAAACTTGGTCATATGATATTTTCTTGGTGCATATGATACCTTGTTAGAAATGTCTCTCTAAGTAGTACAATATTTATGGTAGGCTCATTCCTATTGCGGACCTCAACAAAGTGTTGTTTAGGGGGTCAAAACAGCTCCAGAAGTTCAGGACCTAAAAAACTAGTAAAAATAGTAAATTGTGCTATAATAAAGGAAATTGATGAAACCAAATATAGGTCTAGGTGGAATAGGAAAGTGGCCACCAATATCCACCTGGATTGGTTCTCCCCCCTTAGGAATAAATGGTACCCATTTCTTGCAAAGCCTCCATAAGGTGAGGAAATTTCTGTTGAACCTGGCCCTTAGTGAGCCACTTGCCCTAGTGAAGGAGTTGATCTGTTTTGACAACTCAATATAGTTGGATCCTCTATTGGAAAGTGTTCTTGATATGTGTTTACATGATCCTACTAGTTGTGTCTTGTATGATACAACTTGGGTTGATATTTGTTGGTGTTAGATGCTCAACAATGTCTGATGTGTCCAACAATGGAGGATAGTATGGTCACAATCGGTCCACATTGAATTTTTGGTGCAGGCCAAGGAATAGTGGAATGTTGAGCTTGAAACCATTATCTCCTATAGCCTTAGTGAGGGTGTAAGTCAAATATTCGAGTAAGTGAAGCTTGTGGTGGGCCCTAGCAGGGTGTTCCTTCTGCAAATTTAACCAAACTTTGTCGCCCACCTAGAACTTGTGTGGCACCCAATGTTGATCATGACCTTGTTTGTACCTAGCATTTATTTTTCCAATATTTCACGCACCTAATGGTGGATGTGATGAATGTGTTCAATGAAGTTGGTAGCTCTGTTAGCTTCAGACTAGACATGATCTGAATCTTCCTAAGTAGTTGCAAGTGGTATGGCAACATCAATGGGACATAGTGGTTGGAATCCCAACCCCACCTAAAAGGAGTTTTCTCTAGTTGAGTTGTGGAGAGCTCTATTGTAGTTATGTTGGACATAACGGAGGCTTTCATCCCATATTTGTGGATGTATCAAGTTGTACATGTGCAGGATGTGCATAATCATCCTTTTGACAACCTCTGTTTAGCCATCAGTTTGGGGTGGAAGGCCATGAACTTAGTGAGCTTGGTATCCAACAATGACCAAAGGCTTGACCAAAATGTACTTAGGAACCCGTTGTCCCAATTTGAGATAATGGACTTTGGGATCCCCAAGTCTACCCATACTCATTCAAAGAAGAGTTTGGCAGTGGCTTATGTTGTGATACTCTTCTTGCAGGCTGCCAGAATGGTCATCTTAGAGAATTTATTGACAACGACAAAAAAACAGTCATTGCCATTCTTGGTAGAAGGAATTCCTGACTTGTAATCCATGGAGATGGATTCTCAAGGCTGGATAAGAATAGGTAGAGGAGTATACATGCCTTTCTTCTTGACTGTAGGTTTGGCAATGGCGTAGGTTGTGTAGGATTTGGTGTACTTCCCAACATCTTATCAAAGGTTCAGCCAATAAAAATACTTTTTCATTACTGCCACTATTTTTTCTACCCCAAAATTTCTAATGACACGAATGTAGTGTGCCTCCCAACTCATCTTGGCACGCTCGCTTGAAGGAACTCAAAGGTGTTCCAGGTGGCATAATAGTGTATCCTGGAGGTGAAAGTTTGGAACATGCTTACCTTTTAGGAGAATTTGGTATATGGTGTTGAATTCTAGACTCTTGTAAAGATGCAGCCATCCCAAAGACTTGTGTCCACAAGAGCTGAGCATAGTGGTCAGTGCCATAATCGGTGGCCATTTGAGGAAGTCTACAACATTACCAGTGCTACCCTTCTTATACTTAATGTTCAAATGGAACTGTTGCAGATATGTGGACTATTTTTTATGGTGATGTTTTTGCTACTTTCCTTGCATTTGTATAAACTGTAGGGGTCGGTGGTCCATGTGGATGACTGTTTCCTTCCCCTTAATGTAATGCTTCCATTTTGGAATGTCTGCATAATGGAATACATATATTTTTCATAGTTGGGATACTTTCAAACTATATCTGAAAGTGACTCACTATGATATGACATTGAATGCCCTTGTTGGGTAAGAAATGCACCAATAACATAGTCAGAGGCATCTGTCTCAATTTCAAATAGTTGATGCAGGTATAGTAATGTGAGCACTCGTGCAGATCATAGGTGATGCTTCAACTCGGAAAACACCTTATGTAGGGATTCAAACCAAAATAAATTTTCTTTCACTCCATACTTGGTGACTTGACTCAAAGGCCAAGTGATATGGGACAATCCCAACATGAACCTACAATATAAACTTGCAAGACCCAGAAAGATGTAGAGCTCTATTAGAGTGGTTGAGGTTGGCAAGTCCTGAATAGCTTGTATCTTTGTTGGGTCCACATGCACACCCTTCTCATCAATGGCGTACCCCAGATATTGAACCTAGGTCATACCAAAAGGGAATTTCTCCAAATTGGAACACAATTTGTGCTGTCACGAGGTTTGGAGGACATTTCAAATATGGTGTAGGTGCTCTTCCCAATTCTGGTTGAAGATTAGGATGCCATCCAAATACACTACTATGAATGAGTTGGTGAAGGGACACAAGATTTTTTCCATCATCTTGATGAAGGCAGGGGCATTCGTGAACCCAAAAGGAAAGACCAATCATTCAAAAAGGCCCTCCTTGGATTTGAAGGTAGTCTTCCACACATTGGAGGGTTCAATTGGTACCTCGTGATAACTAGACTTCAATTAAATCTTGCTAAAATATTTGGCCCACTTGATCTAGTCCATAAGATCATCAATCTATGGGATTGGATACCTATTCCAAATAGTGATCTTATTCAACACCTAATAGTCAATACAAAGCCTCCAAGTTCCATCCTCCTTCTGTACCAACATGATCAAGCTAACATGGGGTGATGAAGTTGGCCTAATGTGCCCCTTCTACAACAACTCTTGAATTTTCCTCTTGATTTCATCATTCTGTAGAAAAAGGCGTCAGTGGATTGGTCTATTGGGTAGTGGTGCACTTGGGGTCAAATCAATGGAGTGCTTGACCTAACAGTGTAGGGATGCCCATGTGGGTGAAGTGAAGATGTCCTCCATGACGTTATCCATTTTTTGTTGTCGTGTGGAGGATCCTTGTCTAGAGGCTATGGGTGTGGCCACAATATTCCTCTTGCTTGGAGGGAAAATCATAAGGAAGACAAATTTCTCAATCTAAGAAATGATCTTACTACATTGTTTAGTAGATATCAAAGAAAATGTAGTAGGCGGTGATACCTCTAATATCATGTACAATTTCTGACCCAAAGTAATAATAACATACCAAGGTTTGGATTCATATACAACATGATGCTTTCATAGGTATGGATGACTTAATAAAACATCACAAACTTCCAAGGGGAAACATCGCACAATACCTTATCTAAAAATGGGTTGATGCTATAAGGTAGGCGACACTGCTTGTTGACACAGAGATATTGCCCATAGTGGAGCCACCCAATTGTGTATAATTGTGGGTGTGGTGTTGTTGGAAGCTTCAATATCTTAATGACCTTGACTAAGATCAGGTGCTTCTGGATCCCATTATCAATGATGAAATGCACCAATGGACCCTTTACCCACATCTGTGAGTGGAAGAAGTGCTCCCCTCCTTGGGTTAGACTACCTTTTGGATCTTGGTATTAGCTACCATTGCAATGGGTTCTACGTCAATTATATGATTTATCTTTCCAGGTTCAGACTCAAATTCAAAGAATGCATCCATCTCTAAGTCTTTTAGCTCATTCACCAGCACCTGCTTTGCATGAGATTCATTCATGTTGTGAGTGGGATTTTTATGGAACTCACACCACTTGTTGGTGTCCTTATTTGCCTTCTCATTATTCTTGGATTGTGGCTTCAAGGAGTTGTCCTAGGGGGCCATGTTCTGGCTCTTCCCTTTTCTTTGTAGCTTGGGGGTGTCTTTACTCTGCTTTGTGTTCATAGATCCAAAGTCTCACTTCTTCTACTTGAATTTCTGCTCAATCTTGGCAGCATATCGGTATGTTGCACCAAGCTAGGAGATGTCTAAGAACTCCATTTACTCTTGAATATATTTGTGAAAACAACCGCAGTACTTGAGCACCATATTTTTCTCAGAATCTTTGATACCCAACTTTGTTTGCAAGGTATGGAAAATATTTGTCATCTCATGCACATCTTGATCCCTTTCTTGTCGCAGTGTAGTCCATTGTATGTACTTGTCATAATAGTTCTCAACAACATAATATTGTTCCTTGACAGCATCTCAGAAAGAGTTCTAAAGGGTACGATTGAAAGCAAATAGGGTTCATCGGCATGTCCCTAATAGTAAGTTTCCCACCAGTCCTTGACATGGGGGGCGACTTTAAGTAGTGCAAAAGTAGTCTTCTCCCTGTTGGAGAAATTATGGACTAAAAATAACCTTCCAGTAGATTTAGCCATTATCTACAACGTATGCATCTATTTGACCTTTGAATATAAGGATATTGAAGTTAAATTGTGCCTTGAAGGGGGCGGTGCCTCTGAAGTGACTCTTGGATGAATATGTGTCATTTATTGGCATCTGTAGAAGGATTCGGGCATAGTTATCCATCATTTCATTCCTATGTCGCTTGAGGGCTTCTTTGAGAAACAACTTGATAGTATCTCCTGCTCCCTCATATTTCTTTTCTTCTGCCATGGGAGGTCGTCAGTGTCAGTGGGGCCGTTCTTGCAAGGGATAAACCAATTCAAGTCCCAGTTCCTTATATCCCAACCTCATTGGGGACATGCACAAAAAAGTAGAGAAAGAGAAGTCCGCTCTGATACTAATGATCCAAACTTATGTACAAATGAAACATAATACAGATATAAACATAAACACAAAGATGTAGTAGAAATAAATCTTCATTTCATTAATATCAAAGAATTGAAAGATGCTTACATGCATAGTGGAAATAAACTAGCTTGTACAATAGTATTTTATCTCTAAGAAGATATGTGGTCGCTACATGCCTTGAAACTGTGTTAAAATGAGGCTCAAGGGCCTTTTCATTATTTAACAACAAAATGAAACCATAAACAACCAAAACCCTTACCCTAGGAGATGGTGTTGAAGTTTCTAATTTTCCTTAGTTAGAAACCCTCCATGCACTTTATCTTATTTATTCCTACCTACTTGTTACTTTCCTTAACAAGTTATTTACAATGTAAATACTGAAAATAAACACTAATGCATGCTCAACATATTACAGATCAACAACTAAAAGAAATAGAAACAAACACACCATATGACACCGTTATTTTTGGACTAATGTCCTTGGAAAAACTCAATGTGGGAAAACCGATGTAGCTATCTGAGGGTTTTCTTATTAAGCAATATCAGAGTACAATCTAGGTACCAAAACCGGCCTACCTAATAGAGAATTTCCTTAGCAGTAATACCTCTCTTTTTTAGACAAATATACTAGCTCAAACCCTAGATAATCCTTCTGGTAGCTACTCAGCACCAATCTGCCCCTGAAACCCCAACGTCTACCCAATCTAGACTGCGTCATCCTCTCCTAGCGCAACATTGCTCTGCATCAGCCCTAGGAGGCCCTACATCAGCTCTCTGAGCCTCTGCATCAATTATGCTAGCCCCTCTAGTGCTCTGCGCAGCACTTAGCTGCCTTTGCGTGGCCCTACATGAGCACTGGCTGCTCTTGCATCTCTATCTCTAGCTGCTCTGCTGATATCCTGACACTATCTCTGTCTCTCTGTATCTCTATACTCAATGCCCCTCAGCTACTCTCCTGACCACAGATTCTATCTCTCTTAGCAAACCCCACTCTAGAGAATAGAATGACTGATCACTCTGGTGTCTTCTCCAAGTGACCCTCAAACCTCCTCTTATACTTTTCCTATTGACATCTCAGCAACCGATATTAAGTATCTAATCAATGACTAAGATTAGATCTAGCTTGATCCATGTCTTTTGGACCATTCTAACATAGATTCATATTAATACACATTAATATTTTATTTTCCCTAAGTTTAGACTTAGGGACTCCATTAGAAATATTAATTATTTTAATATCTCCTTATCTGTTTAGAATCTGCCCAAACCCTTTTTGGGTATTGGATATCTCATGTGCCCCAACCTCTCCACAAAATTTTGTGGCTAGAGCACATCTAATTCTACCCTAAATAAACACTCCCTCTTAGCGAGGATTCTTCTCTAGCAATAGTCCTCATTGAGTATAACTCTGATCATCTAGCATCGGTAGTTTTGTTGATGCTACACCTTACTGCCCATCATCCTCTACACTACTACATCCTCTACTACTACCCATGTTTCTGCCACTGCCACTGCTGCATCTATACAACATCTCCCTCTGCATCCGTGCACTTGTTGGTCCTTTCTTCTAGCACTGCACCTGCACTACACCTCCTGTCATCTTGCTGCATCGTGCTTCCCATTGTTTCACTGCAACTCAGTTATTGAGAAGTAAGTAACTGATCTCCCAACTAAACTCCGTGTTGGGCTAGAGACACCCACTGATGCTGAAGCTTCCTCTGCTGCTAACAAGTGCTCCCTCTCTAACCTTTACACTACTGCAACAACTCCCTGCATCTCACACCATTGCACACCTCTCTGTGCCATCCTACACTGGTGCAACACTTTTGTGCCTCTCATACTATTGCAACCTACTAGCCTTCTATTGTCTTGGGACTCCTGCACTATATCTCTCTCTTCCACCCCATCGGCATTTGTCTCTACCCACCCATCCAGTCCTGCTACTCCTCGTCCGGGCTCCCGTAGCAAGGTCTAATCCAAGAAGCTGGGTACCTCAAGGATCTTGCCCCTCATCACCTGTGGTCCATCTGACTAAATCTCAATGTCTTCCCACTTCTGCTCAAGTGGTGCGTGTGCACTCATGGCACAATCATCGTTTTTCAAAACTTCCTTCTCTGCCTATGTTGGCGTTACCTTAGTCTCAAAAGACTCTCCCTTACTCTTCTTCCTTGCACATTGGGTTTCATAATGACCCAACTCCCCAAACCGGAAGCACTTGATCTTGGAGAGATATTTCTTCTTTCGCCTCTCCTAATTTCCCTCAGATGTTAGGGCCACGTCTTCCTCCTCCTACTTGATTTTGATCCCCTTGCTATTGCTACCCATATTCGACTGCTGTCTGATCTCTTCCTGGTGCAAAGTTGTCCACATCTTGTCTCAAGGTGGGATAGTCCTTGTTAGATCTACTATGCAGCGCTGACTTTCTAATGTCGGAGGAAAGCTCGGTCTGTTTGATGGTGTCTTCAAAGGGGCCCCTCACGGGTCATTTTCTCTCCTTTTTTTCTTACCCTGCTTACTCTCCTCCATCTTCGTTTCCCTATTTGCCTCCTAAACCCGAAAAAATAACCCCCTTTGACTTTAGCCCCAAGTGCAAAGCCCAAAACCTACCACAAAACCCTACCATATGTCTTAGCGCATTCATGACTTGTCACGCTGCATTCTCATTGTCAGGACATCCCTGCCAAGATTTGACAGTCTTCACTTTCATTGCGCCAACAACGTAATCGAGCAATAGCACATGATGAGAGTGGTTTTTCTCTCTCATCCACTACTACGTGTCGATCTTTGAATGGAATTGCACGGCCCCAGGCTTTTACCACTTTAGGCTCGAAAGAAGTGCGATGAAAACCATTACTGCCTGACCAATCCACCCCACCCGATAAACAACTGTTTAACTTCATTTCCCGATGATTGCCCGATCCGTCTGTGGAAGATCCAATGGCTCCAACTCACCCTAATCTCACCTCGGCTGATAGCCTCCACCGAGCCATCTCTGCCATCCATTTCCTCGATCCAACTGTCATTCTTCCCATTCACCCAAATCATCCACCTGCCCATGCATTCCATGTCCTCTGACATTTTGTTGCCTGAAGAAGGAGACGACCAGCTCTACCATAATCAGTCATAGTCAGACTCTTAACCACCATATTTAATAGAAAGCATGGCCGAAAGGAGAAAAGGACAAGCACGACTCTATAACTGAATTTATTAGTCATGGACTCCACTGATACGAGCACTCCAACAGCCTAAAAGGATAGCACAACACCTGAACAGATCAGATTCACCCATTGAAGCAAGCAAACATGTTCAGAGACTCCATTAGGTGGTTAAATGCAGTTGGTGGTCAATTATGACCCCTCCATACCTGAACGACCAAGTTCCTTAGTATTGTAAACTTATAAATATCTAGGAGCAAGATGTAATCAAGGTTGGAATTTGATGTAAGGTTCAACTTCTAGAGACTATAGACATTTTTTCACTTGCAGTGTCTCATCTTCATTCAGCTAATACAAGCTTCTTTTACTGTTAACTACTCACTATCCATTTCCTTCTTATTCTAAGCTTGTGCCTAATATGCTATATTCTAGAGCTCCTGATCTTTAGCACTAGATAACTGTCATATTATCTGTGTGTTAAAGTATTGATTGCATCACTGAATAGGTTGCTTAGGTTTCTTTCTATCTAATGTAGGAGAGTTGTCATCTTGTCTTTGCATTAATAGATTAGATTTACAGGTTTATTTACTGGTTGCATCCGGCCATCACATGGTCTTGTGCATCTGCTGGTGTGATTAGTATTCTCCATATTCACCTAACATCTAAAATTGTGAGCATTGGTGGTCAAATACTTGTAGTTTGAGGGTGTTCATGCATGTCTAGAGTGAAAAAGAGTGAAAGTGGTTATCTGGCTTGAACCAAACCATCATTCTTTCCAATTAAACCTGCAACAATAAGTTGAATTTATATGTTACCAGGCATCTCCGAGCTACAACCTAGGAGAGTTTCTTGGAATCCTAACATAATTGGTGCCATTAACAGGGAGAGGAAATTGAAGCTCAGCTTCCCTGGGAGAATGAAACAGATCCAACTTTGATGATAGACAATGTTTGGACACATTTTTTTTTGTAATCATCTATCTAGTGACTCTACTAGAGTACGAACCTTTTGACAACTCCACATCATAGTTCTAGCTCAGTTCGTGAGACATACTCGAAGAAATCCTCAGAAATCATCATCTAATCCAGTGCCTGACCCTGAGAAGATTGTCAACCAAAGCAAGATATTACGAAAAGGAGCATCAAGATTGGTAAGCCTAAAAAATCTTATGTATCTCTACAAGAAAGGCTTGTAGCTGAGCATGCAAATGTTGAAAATATAGAGCCTAGCATTATCAGTGAAGAAATACTCTCAGAGATTCATAAAGCTCCTTGTTCAATAAGTTCCCCTTTGGATCACAGTCCAAAGCAAACCTCCCTTCTAGTCCATCATATTCCTTTAGCCCTCCCAGTCATTTCTCAACTCCCTACTTTTCAAATTTTCAGTATCCTTCCCTCGACCCTAGTCATGGGAGGCCCACAAGCACCTACCAAAATGAAAAGAATCATAGCTGCTAGGTATGGACCCTTGGTCCTACTTGTTCCTTTGAATGTCATGCCTATAGGAGAATATTAGAAATACATGCCTAAGTTCCCTGGAACAGAGGGAGTAATAGCTGAAGAACACCTTGAGTCTTTTTATAGCTATGCTGATAACCTAGATATCAGTGAAGATGATGTATGGATGAGAGTATTTGTCCAAAGCCTTGATGGAGAGGCTAGAAAGTGGTTCAGAGAGCTGACCCCTAGGTCTATAGCAGATATTGAAGCATTAGATGATGTGTTTTTAAAGCATTGGGGAGATAAGAAAGACCTGCTATATTACCATACTGAGTTTGGCGACCTCAAAAAGGAAAATGGGGAATCATTGTCTGACTTTAATAAAAGATTCAATCGTATGTATAGCAAGATAACAGTTGAAGTAAAGCCTACCCACAACTCAGCCAAACTCACCTATGCCAATGCATTTAACTTTGATTTATTCCGTCTATTAAGAGAAAGAAGATGCGCCACTCTCGCTGAAATGCAAGATGCAGCCTAGGAAGTGGAATCCAATATCGTGGCTGCAGAGAAACTCAAAGGACACGCTGATAGGAGGCAGAGAGGTGAGGCTTCCTCCTCTTCTTCATATTCAGAACCCAAAATAGACAAAATGACTAAAATGATAGAGTCATTAGCTGCTGAAATATCCAAACTGAAGGTTGAGCAAAGTTCTAGGAAAGCAAGGCTTCCTAATACATTTGTTCCTAGAAATCCAAATCCATTCAGAAGAGAAAATGAACAATTACAAATCATTTAGAGGGGCAAAGAGGCCAGTGAAGAGCAAAGCGTTAAGGCTCCTTTCCAGAGCGTAGTCATGGAGGAGGAACAACTAGACGAAAAGGATGAGATTCACTACATGGAAGACAAGGGAAATGCTGCCTTTTTGACATTGGCTACCTACAAAGAGTCATTACACAAGGACCAAACCAGTCAAGAGTGGGACAGAGAAGCTGTTCTATAGACTGAAGACCAACAAAGATATAACTTGAGGTCAAGAACAAGTAATGTCAAAGAGAATCATGCCCAAAGAGCTGTTGTCCCCACAGAGCAGAAGATCAACAAACAGAAGATACTAGCAGCTGATCCCATCATCCTCAAAGCACCAACTCAAGAGTTAAGAGGCCTTGATAAGTCCCTTTCCCCTTTCAACTTTGAATTAGAAGTCTATAAGTTAAAAATATCTGTACCTCTGATAGAACTTGCAAAGTGTGAGGTCTTCAGGAAGCCCATCCTTGATGCCCTTGAGCTGAAAGCCATGCAAGCCTCCAATGACTATGTGAATTTACAAGATGATAAACCTGTAGTTGTGCTTAGCCCAATGACCGAACCTGCTGATGACAATTCCCCATCATTTTATGTCTCCTTGACCATTCATGATAAAATCCTCCACAACTATCTGCTGAACATAAGTGCCAACCATAATCTGATGCCCAAAGCTGTATTGGAAGAGTTAGGCCTTGATATTACCAAACCTTATCATGACTTGTTCTCCTTTGATTCAAGGAAGGTGAAATGTCTGGCGATCGGCCTGACTCAGTTACCCATGAAGAGCATGATGATGGATATTGTGGTAGCAGATGTCCCCCCTAAGTTTGGCATGCTATTTTCTAGAGGATAGATTAAGAGGTTGGGAGGGACTTAGCTTATGCCACTGTCCCAATTTTTGGAGGAGAAAGCAAAAGACTATACAGGGAAGCCCAGCTAGCCTATATTATCAGTGATGAGAAGAATCCCACTAATCATCCTATTTATGATGTGGACACTGATTTTGGAGCATGTATTCTCCAAATTGAAGAAGCCCAGAGGGCCTTGGTGCAACTCAAGAAACCAGTAGTCCAGGCCATGGAAGAAGAAAGGACACAGGCTTGGGAGATGCTCTTTGATGGAACCTGTTCAAATGAAACTGTAGGAGCAAGAGTATTGTTGGTGTCTCCAAGACAAGAAAGCACACTTTTGTCTTTCAAACTAACTTTTCAGGTCACCAACAATATAGCAGAGTATGAGGCTCTGATATTGGGCTTAAACGCTACCAAAAACATGGGAATTAGAGACATAAAGGTGTTTGGAGATGCTGATCTCATCATTCAATAGGTGAAAAAAATGTTCCAAGAAAGGCACCCAAGGCTAAAAGCATACAGAGATGAGGTATGGAGACTCAAAGATGCTTTTAATAGTTATTGTATCTCATATATCCCTAGAGTAAAAAATTAGTTTGTTGATTCCCTTATTGTGTTTGCTAGCCTGTTCATCCCTCCCATGCCCCCTAGATTGGCTTATGAAGTCCACGTAAAATTTAGACCATCCTTGCTTGATAATGTCCAACATTGGAAAGTCTTCGAGGATGATGATGAAGTAAATAGGTTTCTGCAAGTCATTGATGAATTCTCTAAAATGCAAATTGATCAAGAGAATGAAGCCTTGGAAGAATGTCCCTAGCCCCAGCTAAGGAACATAATCGGCTAAGATAGCATTATACAGTTGCCTAGCAATCATATACCTAAAGGGATAGTGCCTCTAGAGAAGTTGTTTGACCATAATGACGTACCTCATAAGATTTCCCAAAAAGAAAACCAGTTTGCAATCCATAGACATAACACAGGGAGTCCAAATCATCCAAAGTATATAAATCTATCCACCCATTTATCTCTTGCCCAAAGTTCTAATTATTGCACTTTCATGAAGCAATTTGTTGATGTCTTTCCCTGGGAATACAGTGACCTTAAAACTTATGACAAAAATATCATCCAACATAAGATCCCATTGGAGAAATATGCCATTCCTTTCAAATAGAAGCTGAGACCCATTAATCCTTTGCTCCTTCCTCTGATTAAAAAAGAAATCAAGAATTTATTGGCTGCCAAAATAATAGTTCCTCTGAGATATTCAAAGTGGGTAGCCAACTTGGTAGTGGTGAGGAAGAAAAGCAGAAAAATTAGGATGTGTGTTGATTTCAGGAACCTGAACAAGTGCTCTAAGAAAGACAATTATCCTCTTCCCAAGATGCAGCATTTGCTATAGAAAGTCTCAGGAGCCAAAGTGATGTCTTTCCTAGATGGATTTTCAGGGTATAACCAGGTTGTTGTACATCCAGATGACCAAGAAAACACTGCATTCACCACTCCTTGGGGCACTTTTATGTACTCCAAGATGCCTTTTAGGCTGATGAATGCTGGGGCTACCTTTTAGAGAGCCATGGATATAGCCTTTGTAGGAGAGAAGGACAAATTTGTCCTTGTCTACCTAGATGATATAATAGTGTACTCCAGCAGCCATCAAATTCGTTTGCAGTATTTAAAGAAGGTGTTTCTAAAGTGTAGAAGGTTTGGAATATTAGTGAATCGTAAGAAGTCACAGTTAGCTCTAGAAGAAGGAAATCTTCTAGGAGACATTGTTTCTACTGCAGGTGTCAAGATTGGCCTAGAAAGAGTGAAAGTAATATCGGCCTTGTCTATCCCAAGATCAAAAAAGGACATCCAATCCTTTCTGGGCAAAATAAATTTCGTAAGGAGGTTTATTCCTAATTTTGCAGAACTAGTAAAACACATCACCTCCATGCTAAAAAGGGATCAGAGATCAAATAGACTGATGCAGCAAGAAGATCTTTTGAAGCCATCAAGAGCGCTATTATGGAAGCTCCTATTTTGATCATCCCAGACTACAACAAGGAGTTCCATATCTTCTCCTTTGCTTCTGGTGACACCCTTGCAGCACTCTTATTACTGAAAGATGATGAGGGATCAGAGTATCCAGTGTATTCTTCAGCAAAACATCAAGGGATTCTACCCTATGCCCTATCAAATCTTTGAAGTCTTTCCGAATATACATTCTGCACTCCAAGGTAATTGCATATGTGCCCTCTGCTTCACTAAAGGATGTCCTGACATAACCAGATGTTGATGGAAGAAGGGTTAAATGGATTGCAAAGCTGATTGAATTCAACATATAACTGAAGCCCACTAGGTTGATCAAGGACAGGGCCTTGCTCAGCTAATGGCTGAAGAAAATTACAAAATGCTTGACATAAACTGTGTGGGTAAAAATTAATAGGGTGGACCGACAAAAGAAGAAACAGTAGGACATGACTGGCTGTTGGCTGAACATCTAGCTTCTTGTGAATGGTATTCTACAATAGCTCAATTTTTGCTAAAGCTAGAAGTTTCTCCATCTCTTAGCTCAAGCCAAGCTAGAACTATTAAGCTCAAAGTAGCCAAGTATTGCATTCATGAAAACTTGCTCTATTGGAGGGATCCATCTGGAATCTTTTTAAGATGTCTAGACAAAGAATAGTCTGTGGAGGTCATGCATGAGTTTCATTCCAACATCTATGGAGGACACCACTATTGGAAAACCACAACCCATAAGATTCTTAGAGTTGGGTATTATTGGCCCACTCTGTTTTCTGATGTCTTTTCATTTGTAAGATCCTGTGACAAATGCCAGAGGTTTGAAGGGAAATAGCAGTTGAAGTCCTTACCCGTGAAGCCAATACATGCCAGTGGTCCTTTTCAGTAGTGAGGTTTGGATTTCATAGGGGGAATTAATCCACATTCAAGTGGCCAGCACAAATGGATCTTAGTAGCAACTAGCTACTTCACTAAATGGATTGAGGCCATCGCTACTAGGAAAGTTGATCACCATGTGGTCATGATATTCTTAACCGAAAACATTTTCACTAGGTTTGGCTGTCCACACAAATTGGTTACAGACAATGCAGCAACCTTCAAGGCAAAAGAGTTGGTGGACATGTGTGAGTCAATGGGCATTAAGCTAGTACATTCCACCTCATATTACCCTCATGGTAATGGTCTGGCAGAATCATCTAACAAGAGCCTAATAAGGATAATCAAAACACAACTGGAAGACAACAAAAGGAAATGGGACTCCAAACTGAAGTATGAATTTTGGGCTAACAGGGTGACCACCAAGAAATCAGGGAACTCTCCATTCAAGCTGGTAAATGGCACTGAGGTTGTATTCCCAATCCACTTTACCCTCCCTGTGGTCAAGTTTTTGTAGGAAGAGAAGAACAAGGAAAGTGACATGGCAAAGAGGATTAGTGACTTGGCCGAAGTGCATCAAATCAGAGATCAATTGGTTGAAAGGTCTGCAGCACACCAAAAGAGAATCAAGGAGGCCTTTGACAGAAAGGCAAAGATGGACAATTTTCAAGTTGGAGACTTGGTGCTCAAATGGGATGCACTGAAGGAAAAGAAAGGCAATCATGGGAAGTTTGATGCTCTTTGGACTGGACCTTTTGTCATTGCTCAGATCCAGGGGAACAACACTTTCATGCTAAAAAGTATGGAAAGAGAAACAGTTTTTGATGGCCTAGTTAATGGGTGGTTTTTGAATATTCATCTTGTTTAGGGCCTTTAGGCCTCAGAATTGTAAATATGTTCTTTTTACAAGTTTAGTGTAGGCTTAATTAGACTCCATGCCCAATGGAACACTAGGAATTGTTAATGATCTCGTTTTTTTTATGAAAGGCAGTGGTCTACAGTTCTTGAAAGCTCACAGGGAGGATTCCGTCCCTAGAAGGAGCCAGTGTTAGCTTTGCTATGAAACGCTGACTTTCTAATGTCAGAGGAAAGCTCGGTCTATTTGATGGTGTCTTCAAAGGGGCCCCTCATGGGTCATCTTTCTTTTTTTTCACCCCGCTTACTTTCCTCCATCTCCGTTTCCCTATTTGCCTCCTAAACCCGACAAAATAACCCCCTTTGACTTTAGCCCCGAGTGCAAAGCCCAAAACCTACCACAAAACCCTACCATATGTCTTAGTGCATTCATAACTTGTTGTGCCACATTCTCATCGTCAGATCATCCCTGCCAAGATCTAACGGTCTTCGCTTTCATCGCGCCAGTAATGTAATCGAGCGATAGCACATGATTATAGCAGTTTTTCTCTTTCATCCGCTGCTACAAGTCGATCATTGAATGGAATCACTCGGCCCTGGGCTTTTACCACTTTAGGCACGAAAGTGGTGCGATGAAAGCCATTACCGCCCAACCAATCGTCCTGCCCGATAAATAACTGTGCAACTTCGTTTCCCGATGACTGCCTTATCCATCCGCGGAAGATCCAACGGCTCCAACTCACCCTAATCTCACCTTGGCTGATAGCCTCTGCCGAGCCATCTGCGCCGTCCATTTCCCCGATCTGACGGTCATTCTTCCCGTTCACCCAAATCATCCACCTGCCCATGCATTCCATGTCCTCTGACATTTTGTTGCCCGAAGAAGGAGATGACTAGCTCTGCCATCATCAATCACAGTCAGACTCCCAACCACCATATTTAACAGAAAGCATGGCCGAAAGGAGAAAAGGACAAGCACAACTTTGTAACTGAATTTATCAATCATGGACTCCACCGATATGAGCACTCCAACAACCTAAAAAGACAGGACAACACCTGAATAGATCAGATTCACCCATGGAAGCAAGAAAACATGTTTAGAGACTCTATCAGGCGGCTAAATGTAGTTGGTAGTCAATTATGACCCCTCCATACCTAAACGGCCAAGTGCCTTAGTATTTTAAACTTATAAATATCCAGGAGCAAGATGTAATCAAGGTTGGCATTTGATGTAAGGTTCAACTTCTGGAGATTGTAGACATTTTGTCACTTGCGGTGTTTCATCTTCATTTTAAGCTAATACAAGCATCTTTTGCTATTAACTGCTCACTACCCATTTCCTTCTTATTCTAAGCTTGTGCTTGAAATGTTGTATTCTAGAGCTCCTGATCTTTAGCACTAGATAACTGTCATGTTATCTATGTGTTAAAGTATTGATTGCCTCACTGAATAGGTTGCTCAGGTTTCTTTCTATCTAATGCAGGAGAGCTGTCATCCTGTCTTTGCATTAATAGATTAGATTTACAGGTTTCTTTATTGGTTGCAGTCGGCCATCACATGGTCTTGTGCATCTTCCGGTGTGATTAGTATTCTCCATATTCACCTAACATCTAAAACTGTGAGCGTTGGTGGTCTAAAGCCTTGTAGTATGAGGGTGTTTGTTATGAAACCAGCTCAAGAAAAGATAGAAAAAATAGATCAACGCCTTTGAATTCAGCCTCTTCGAGGGGGCAACCTCCTTTACATTACATAAATGAACAATTCTTGGATGATTCAAATGAAAAAACCTCCTTTCTATATATAGGAGTCTAAGGAGTCACAATATAACCCAATTGACCTAACAATAATAATATAAATCCACAAAAATAACAATAGAGGGATTCTATGGGGCACAATAATAACAATATGGGGACAATAGGAGCACAACAATATTAATAAGGGGTACAACTACAATAGTAATGGGGTAATCGCTAGTATTATAGGTACCCAACAACATGAAAGCGTGGTAGCTCAATGAGCTTCAATTATTAGGTGAAAGATCCAAGTACATAGTTACAATGGTAAGGAACTAGTTCCAATAGTGGAACATAAGTCACTTCTTACTTCTCCAAGAAATGATTTTCTCCTCTAGTCCAAGCAGAAGACACCAAGGTTAACACTCCAAAGTATATGACTCCAAAATCCCTTTTCTTGAGTTATGAGGTTTCTTTTATAACAAGAGGAATGACCTTTCATTATCCCCTATGAATCTTGAGCTACCCTCATGAATCTAGGACTTCTAATGTGATATCTTGATTTCCATAAGACTTTTGGACTCCCAAATTACTTCTAAACTTCTATAAGACTCTTTTGTCTACGTTTCAATTTTCATATCTCACATGTGACTCTTGGAATTCCAAAAATTTACATTTTGTCATTTTCTTGAAAATACATCATTGCATTCAACATGATGATGTGGAAAGACAAATGGACACATATGACATTATGATGCCACTTGTAAAATCCATAACTTGGAAATGATGATGTAGCAATGCCAAGCTCCTCCATTTATTGATTTGTAATTAATATTCATGAAAGATATGGCTTGGCCTTCATCTTCACCCTTTAAAGGGTCATGGATCAACATCAAGACCTTTTTGAGTCATCATGAAATTTGTTCAATTTATCTTGGTTCAAGATCTCTCCATGTCTTCATGATGGTTCTTCTTTTGTGCTTCTTCTGTACAAGTGACCTTTTGCTTCTTCTCCTTAGCATCTTTCTTGAGCATCACTTTGTCATGCCGAGATGGTACACCTTCTAATGAATATCACTCATGACAAGGAAAAATCAGCCTTGAAATCATCTATTCTATCCCTACTGTGCTCATGGAAGAAGCTACTTATAATAGGCTTGTGTAAGGACTCATGAGGAAAGGCTTGATGAGGATGGTGTAGTTGATCTCAACAATGGCTGAGGAGAGCACCACTGCTCGCTAAAACTATGCCATGCGTTATGAGGAGGAGCTCTTGATGGTCAAGCACAGTGGGAAAGCACATAGAACAAGGTTGATGAGATTTTTGTTTAAGATTTCCCCATTTGATAGGAAGGACAAAGAGGAAGATAGTGAGAGCACAATTTAACTCAACAATGACTAAAAGGGTGCCTCAATGAGGTCTAAGAATGCACCATGCACTAAGAAAGAGAGGCTTGAGCAAGTTTTCAATGCAGAGGGGAAGCTTAGTGAACAAGTGTTTAAGGATTGTTGCTTGAGAGTGCGCTATGCACTCTGGAAGGGCCAAGAGGTCCTTGTTTTCCCAAAGTGCGCTTGGAAAGTCCTTGTTTTCATGAAGTTTTCTCAGAAGGTCCTTGTTTTCCCGAAGTGCACCCAAAAGATCCTTGTTTTCTCGAAGTGCAGTTTTAGAGGGATATCCTTCTGTTGGGCACAATTTTCTCCAACAATGTCTTAATGTTTACTAGAGATGCGCTCTACACCTAGGAGGGCTCATTGGAAGAGGAAATTGTGCATTTGACTAAGGAAAACAAGAGAAGGCTAAGTCACTTTGACTTGAAGGTGCAAAATGTGCAACCATAGGAGATGACCTTAAGAAATACTTAGTACAAAAGTCTAGGAGGGAGGGATATCATCAATAAGGCTCATGAATAGTCAATTCTCATCACCTAGGGAAGGATTGAAGGTTTCATAACTTGCACTCAGTAGTAAGACCAAGTAGAGCTCCAAAATGGCTAAGTGTGGGATTAATAGAGTAAGAAAGGGAAAAGCATTTGAACAAGACCTAGACATGGATAAAACACATGAATGCCATAAAAAAAAGCCATGGGAATGCACATGACTCATAATCAATAGTCACAACTTGAAATGACAACAAAGTGACACTTATTTCTAAGTGTGACAGTTAAATACCACATTACGACACTTAGAACACAAGTTGTGACGTAAGTGTTGAATGTGACCAGAAAGTGCACTAAGCTATGTGAATGTGTCTAGTGCATATTCTTATGATATATAGGACCATATAATATAGAAGAGTACACTAGAACTAACTCTAATAATGTGCAAATGTGTGACACATACATGAGTGAAATTGGTTAGAAGCGACACTTGCGACAGTAAGAAAACGTGAAAACAACACTTCCAAAAGCTAAAGAACTTGAAGGTGACACATTCTAGAGTGAATATAACATGAAAATGCCACTTGTTAAAATGAAAGCCAACAAAACTGACAACTGGGAAAATGAAAGTGACACTTGTGAAAGTAAAGGTGCGCATAAGTGACAGTTCGGAAAATCCATTGAAATAGAAGTACAATTGCAACCAACGTGAGGGAGAATGTCAATGGAAAGTGCGCACTGACTATCGATGATGAAGTAACTATGGAAAACCAGATTGTAAGATCCTCAATAGGTGCCAAAATTTAGGTGTAGGAAACATTTTGGTGGGTGTTGATCACAACATCAACAATATCCTATATAGTTGTCTACCCAAATTAATGATAACACTATGAGGTCTAGACTCATATTCAGCATGACACTTCCACAAGTATGGATGGGCTAAAATAATATCACAAACTTCAAGGGGAACAATATCACAAAATACCTCATCGTTGAAAGGCTTAATGTTTTAAGGTAGGTGGCACTGTTGGCTAACACATAGATCTCAGCCTTGGTGAAACAATTCGATGGTGTATGGTTGTGGGTGTGGTGTTTTTTGTCAATTCCAACTACTTGACGACCTCTGCAGAGATAAAGTTATTTTGACTTCTGTTATCGAAAATGAAATGCAGTGGAGCACCCTTCACCCACATATGTGAGTGAAAGAGTCACTCACCTTCCTTCGGATCTTCAAGATTACTTTGCTGGACCTTGGTGGTGGCAACAACTAGGTTCTCCATCAATGATATGCTTACCTTTTTCTAGGTCTGATTCAGAGTTAGAATTGTTGAAAATGTAACTGGTTTCGGTCTTCATAACTTTTGTTGTACTCATTTCAATATGTTCCAATGTAACAAAAAAATGAAGAAAATAAAAAATTATTATTATTAAAGCATGGGTTTCATGCTCATTTTTATGGTCTTCTAGGTATTTTCAGGAAACGTAACTAGTTTCGATCTTCATAGTTATTGTACTCATTTCAACATGTACTCTATGTAACAAACAAGAAAATAAGAAAGAAAAATTATTATTATAAAGTATGGGTTTCATTCTCATGATTGATGGTCTTCTAGGAAAAATCATGTTCTTTGTGCTTCTAGGGTGTGTTAGGTGTTAATATTTATCATCACGAGTCAATGGAGTCAACATCATGTTTATAAGACTCTTCCAAGAAATTTGTACCTGTAAAAAGAATTATTTATGAGTCTAGAAAGTCTTGGAATCTCTAAGAGCACAAGTTGATCATGGGATCATCAAGTCAGCTTAAAGGAGGGACGACCCTTGAGAAGGCTATATAAAGGAGCAATTTGACCTCATTTGAGACACACACACTCACAAGTTCAATCTACAAGAAAGGGTTCGATCTATAGTTGGGAAAGATAAAAGGAGAGAGAAGGTCTAGGAGAACTTGGAAGGATAAAATTTCTTGTTTTTGGGATCTATCTCTCTCACACGTGTGAAAATCTAGTGTTTCTGGGTTGTAGAAACAAGCTGAAACTATAGGTTTGTGTTACAGTAGCATGAAGTGTAGAATATGGAAGCTCGAAGAGGGGAAACCATTATCTTGACCTCATTGAATTTGGGAGAGATGTCTTGCTCTAAGTAGGCCTCAAGAGGATATATTAGGGTTTCCAAGAAGCTGTTAGGACAAAGTTGCTCGGTCAAAGTTGTAGATCAGCTAGCAATGTTGTAGATGGTAGGTTGAAGTTGCATGGTGTAGCCGTTTGGTGAAAAATCAGGGAAGGACTTGAGGAAAGGTTGACTTGGTACTGGGAGGAGGACTTGGTTTAGGGATTGGGTATTTGTATCTCATTTGAAGCAAATTCTAAGAAAAGAAGATTTTCTGGATTTTCCCTTTGGAGAAGTTTTGCCCTGGTTAAGCGCCTATATATGTATCCTCTTTTGTTACCTTTATTGTTCTTGATATTTTTTAATGAAAGATCTAACTAAAGAAGATAAGTAAAAATTCACTAGCACTATCAAGGTTAAGGAAAATAAGATATAATAACTGCTGCTTTACATTTTCTATTAGGTATAAGCATGTTCTTCATGCTTCTAGGGTTTTGTTAGGTCTTAGGATTTATTGTAAAGAGTTAAAGGAGTCAACATCATGTTTATAAGACCCTTCTAGATAAAATTTAATTGAAAAAATAATTATTTTTGAGTCCAGAAAGTCCTGGAAACTCCAAAAGTACAAGTTGGCCTAAAGGAGGGAATTCAACCCCTTGGAAAGGCTATATAAAGGAGTAGTTCGACCTCATTTTTTATTCACTCACCAATAAATTTAATGTCAAGGAAAAATTTTGATCTATAGCTAGAAATAAAAAGACAAGAAGAGTGAAGGTGTAGAAGAAGAAGAAGAAGAAGAAGAAGAAGAAGACTTATTTTTGGGATATCTCCCTCTCACACATGCTAAGGTCTATGGTTTCTGTAGCAATCCGAGTTGTAGTAGGATGAAGTAAAATTTCTTGTTGCTAGAAGGAATAATACTTTGTATTGACCTCATTGACCTTGGGAGAAGTTGTTTTGCTCAAGGAAGGTCTCAAGAGGAAGTTGGATTAGGGTTCCTGCAGCTGCTATAGGACCAAAGTTGCAGGTAAAAGGAGAAGTATTGAACCTGGGAGGTCGACATTGCAATTTGAAGCTAATTAGTTCTGGAAAAATAAAGGACTTGCTATAAGGGCTAACTTGGCACTTGGAAGGAGGCCTTGGTCTAGGATTGGGTCTTTGTTGTCTCATTAGAAGAAAATTCTATAAGAAGAGAATATTTTTCTAGTTTTTCCGCTTGGGGGTTTTGCCCTAGCTGAGAGCCTAATTTTTGTGTCCTTTTTTGTTACTGTTTCTATTCTTGATATTTCTTTGATGAAAAAATTTAAATAAAGAGCATAAGAAGAATAAATAACTTCACAAACATATATTAAGGTTAAGGAAAATTGATTTAATAAGTTTCCAATTGAATTTTCCAACAAGAACCTGCATATGACTCTTAGGCTTTCAGCTCGACCACTAATGGCCACCTTGCATGACATTCATCAATGTAATGAGAGGGAACCTTGTGGAACTCACACCATTTTCCCATGTCTTTCTTTGTATTCCTATTACCATTCTTTTTTTTGGCTTAGATGTTTGGTCCTGGGGTGGTCTACCCTAGACCTATCCTTTGTTCTGCAATTTTGGGATTCCCTTACTCTACTTTTGCTATGGGGGAATCACAAATCCAAAGTCTCACCTCTTTTGTTTAAATTTTTGCTTGATTTTGACAAAACATTGGTATGTTGCATCAAATTAGGAGATATCCAATAACTCCATTTACATCTAGATGTATCTGTGCAAACAACCATTGTACTTGAGCACCAAATGTAACTTAGGGCCTTTGATACCCAACTTGGTGCACAAGGTATGGAAGATATTTGTGAACTCTAACATTGTTTGGTCCCTCTCCTTCCATAGTTTGGTTCATCTCATGTACCAGTCTTCGTAGATTTCAAGAGGGTAATTTTGTTCCTTAATAACATCCCTAAAAGAGTCCTAAGTGGGTGCGACTATAAACAATGCATATTCCTCCGTGGGCCTTTTGTCACAAAAGGTCTCCCATCGATCCTTGATGTGGGGTGTATCCATAAGGAGTACAAAGGTAATATTTTCTTTGTCGAAAAAATTGTGGACTGAAACATATCCTTCTAGTAGGTTTAACCATTTGTCTAGAGCATTTGCATCTATTTGACCTTCAAATATAGGAATATGAAAATTAACTTGTAATTTGAAGGGGACAACACCTCCAAAGTGGACACTTGATGAATATGTGTCACCTCTTTTCATTCGTTAAAGAATCTAGGAAAAATTATTCATCATCTCATTCCTTTGTTGCACAAGGGATTTCTCGAGAAATAATTTAATAAGATCTATTTCTCCCTCGTCTTGCTTTTCTTCCACCATGGGAGGTTGTCGGGGTCGACAAGGATGGTCATGCAAGGGCTTAAGCAATTCGAGTCCCGACTCCTTATACCTCAACCTCTTTAGGGACATGCATGTAAAAATAGATAAATAACAATCCACTCTAATACCACTGACCTGTATTTGTGAAGGGAATGAAATGAAATGCCGATTATAACAAAAACACAGAGATATAGTGAAACTTGACTTTCATTAATAAATGGAAAATGTTGAAACTATAAACATGCAGAATGAAAACAAACTAGCTCGAATGTTGGTAGCTTATCTCTGAGAAGAGATGTGATGGTTATGCATCTTCACCAGAGTGAGTTATAATGAGGTTAAAAAGACCCTTTTTAACATCAGAAGCAATGAGGAAACCCTAAACATCCAAAAACTTAAACCTAGGAGATGAAATACCAAAAGGATTATGTGCTCCACTGGGGTTAGTTGGTACATCAACTTCCCGAGGTCATGGGGAAACCCTAAACATCTAAAAACCTAACCCTAGGAGAAGAGATACCAAAAGGCTTATGGGCTCCACTGGGGTTAGTTGGTACATCAACTTCCCGAGGTCATAATTTTTGCATACATTATTCATTCGGCAGATTTGATAGCTTGTTGGAAATGTCTAGCTGATAATTACACATTTCAGATTGATCAATATTTGGAATCTATTAATGTTTGAAATAGGTTTGCTCCAGCATCAACACCTCAAACTTCTTGGCATCTAGCGAGAACTGATGGGAGAACTTGCTCAAAGTTTAGAGCCACACAAGTAGGGTTGAATCCATGCCAAGAATGATGCAACTCAACCCTCTCATCCACGTCAAAGAAGTTATAGCTTGCGAGGAACAATCCTAAAATATGCAACTTTGACTTAAGAAAGAAAATAAACAAAGAAATGACTAACTAACTACCCTAACGTGACGCAATGAAATTAAAAAATACCATTTCCTCCTTTAAGATGAATTAGTTCATCATTAAAGGGCCTAAAAAATAGATAAAATTAATGCGATGAGGGTTAATTTGTTCGTGCTTCATTACATTTTGTTTTTCATGTTATATATATTTTAATTTGATTTTCAAACATAAAATAAAATGTCAAAAATATATAAAAATGTAAATTTTTTTATGAATAAACTATATACATAAAACTAAATTCAGTGCAAAGAAATAAAACAAAGTTTAGATATAAAACATTAGAATATTAATATGTACATAACAAAGGTTGAGTCCTTTGCCCCTTTTTATATTAATTAAAAATAAAAAAACATAAGCAAAATAAAAACAAATAAATAAATATTAAGACATCTAAGGGGCATCATTCAAATAAATAAAGTTCAAATTAGGTTAGGAAAAAAAAATAAAATTGTATACAAGTGATTGAAAGCTAATCTAATGTAAAGAAGTAAAATGAAATTATATGCATAACATTTAAAACATATAAGCAAAGCAATGAGGGCGTTATTAAAAAAAAAAGGAAATAAAACGAAATGCCACAAAAAATCACATGACTGGATTTTGACTAGTAGAGGAGTTTTTCTTTATTTCCACAAAAATGCAATATAAGACTCTGCACTGATGGCATTTCGGTATCAGAGATCCCTTCAAACTGGAAAACGACCTCCTTTTATAGATCTTGCTAAGCTTATGCACGGTCTCCATCGCTCTTGAGAAGGTTATTTGGCTGGTTGGTTGCACCTGTCAGCCATTATATTTTTTGGAGTCAAGGAGGTTTGGCATGGCGTTGGTGTCATTTGACTAGATATAGGATTTCAACAATCGATGCACAGTGTGTTCATTAACCTCTGATCCTAATGTGTGACAACTGGGTTAGTCCACGTGGAATATCGTTCCTCTTCTTGACAACTGGGTTAGTCCACGTGGAATATCAAAACTGTAACATAATCTACCTTAACCCTTTCTTGAGCATAGAAGTTCTAGTCTATGTAGATTAAACCCTTTCAAGCCCAATAACTTGACTATTAATTAGGAGGTTAACGTAACCCTTTTTTTTTTTTTTTTTCAAAATCATGTTTTGCTATGTAACTCGTATCAATTTTGTAACCATTCAATTGTAATTTGTAATTAAAGTTAAACCATGTAAAGTGTGATTTTTTATTTTAGCCCAAACACAACTTTCACAAAAGTAATATGGATAAAAAAATTTAGAATACACTAGTAAACATTTTATATTAATCGAAACATTTTTCCCCAGGATAGCATTAAAGAATGATAAATATTAGCTCATATAGAACAACCAAGTTTGTATTTAAATTTGGAAATGAAACTTGTATTATTAATGTATCTGTATAAATAATGCTCATAAGAAATTTGTAGAAGTTGGGGAACCACAACATGGTTCTTTGGAAAATAAAATAATGCTCAGAATTGATGCCACATAAGATTTTTAAAAGCCCTAAGTGAAGCATAAATTATATTTATATCTCACTTAGTGAGTATATTTGTTGTTCGAACTTGATATCTGGAAGTAATTCTAGAGGTTTTCTTCCAAATAAAAGTTATAGTACTATAAATACTAGATAATTCTCATTTTTATTATAAAAAATAACTATATAACAAAGAGGAGAGAAAAATAATATGTTGCTAAAAAATTTTGTTTGTCAATTTATAGTCACATACTTCTCCATTGAAAGAAAATTATAGAATACTTCATTAATACATTTATTCATAAACTTCAAAATGATGCAATGAGAGCGGGCTGGAGACGATTCGTGCGTGCGCAGCAGCCCCTAGTATAGTACTCCCTCCAACGCGATGGCCTCGGGAGGGGGCCCTGAGGCCCCTCCTCCTTCGCCTCCCCCACCAGAGATCCTTGCATTCAGGAAGCTGATCGGTGATAGTAGTAAACGCCCAGCAAGGGAAACTCAGCGAAAGTTTGTAAAGAAACTCGACAGCATCCCCACAGTCGCCCTGCCCGTTGAAGATTCTTGCAGATCTGCTTTGAACTTAATTGAAAGAGGGCTCATCGTTCAATTTACAAGGTTATGGCCTTCCCCCAAGGCTGTCGAGGCATGGGTACAGAGGAACTGGCGACCATTACTAAAGGAACGCATCAGAAGCTTCCTGGTTGGTAAGGGATTTTTTGTCTTTGTTTTTTATTCAGTAGAAGACAAAAATCTCATCTTTAGGAATGGACCATATTTCATGGGACCTCAGGGTCTGTATCTAAACTCATGGTCACCAGACTTCGATCCGACACAAGATGTGCCGTTAGCAGTTCCAGTGTTGGTACGCCTCCCTCATCTTCCACTGCACTGCTGGAACCCGAAGTCACTAGAAACAATTGGTAACACCCTGGGAAAATACATAGACAGAGCAGCGAAAAGGGATCAATATTCATGTGCAAGAATATGCGTCGAAGTCGACTTGGAAATAGTGTTACCTGGAGCCATAAAGTTAACAATAGCAAACAGGTCTTATATCTAAGAGTAAGACTACGAGCAACTACCATTCAAATGCAGAAATTGCCATGAATATGGGCATTTCGCAAGATACTACAAAAAAAAGGAGGAAGATCTAGAGAAGTCAAAAGGAGAAAAATGGATCCAGGTGCAGAAAACAGTCTAGGCCAAGGTGAGTAGCAAGAATAAAGGGAAAGAGGTACCGATGGAGTCTGGAACCCCCTTAATAGGAATGGTTCAAATAGAAGGAAGAGGAGAATAGCCAAAGACAACAGCCTCAATAAACCCATTTGAAACCCTCACCACTTCAATCGAAATTCCAGAAATAGAGACAAAGGAGATTGAACGACAAGTCCCCTCACTTGAAGCAGAATAGAAGAACATAGAAGTAACCCAACTTGACTCCCCAGCAGGAACCTCCTCCTCACCCACATATGGAGAAATGACAAGGAAAAAACCCCCAGAAACCTCTTGGCCATTGGAAGACGAGACATACGAGAGACCCTCTAAAAGAGTTGGAAGGAAATCTCATAAGGAAGCCAAGGAAGAAGAGGCGGAGAGGAAAAAAATGCAAGGCATCCAATCCAACATTGAAATGTCTATCGGGAGAAATACCAGAACAAGGCCCTCTAAGGGGGGATCAACTTACTCCAATTCCGTTAAATAATGAAATTGGAATTGCAGAGGCTTGGGGAACCCTTCGAAAGATGAAGCAGTCAAAGATATTCTGAAAATAGAAACTCTCGAGATCCACATGCTCCAAGAGACTAAGATTGAAGGGGAAACCCTTCTTAAGATCAACAAATTAAAATGGGGAAAAGATGCAGGAAAGGCCATTAGTGCAAGAGGTACCTCTGGTGGCCTAGCAACTTTGTGGTTGGAGGACAAGTATCAACTAGAAAGCTCCTTTGAGACCCAACATTGGATATTCACTGAACTTCAGCACCTCTCTAGTAAGCTCTCCATCTCGCTCTTCAACCTTTATGTTCCAGTCCACCTTACAGAGAAGAAAGAATGCGTGCAGACCTTGTCTGATTTCTTAGACATTTACACCCCTCAGAATATAATAGTAGTTGGAGATCTCAACCTCATCATTGATCCAAAAGAAAAGAGAGGTCGAAATAGTGGCAGGGACCAAATGCTTCCATTAGTAGAGGAGCTGATACTTCATTGGGTTCTTTTGGACTTCAAACTGAAGAAAGGTCTTTACACCTGAACAAACAATAGAGCTGGGGCAAAACACATCTCAGCTCGCCTAGATCGCTTCCTAGCGCAGAGCTCTTTGTTGCTAGGAAAGAGACTGATCTCCTCGAAAATTCTCCCAAAGCTAGCCTCAAATCACAAACTTATTCTCTTATAGCTGGAAGAGGAAGAAAATTTGGGCCCTATCCCCTTTAGATTCAACTCGCTTTGGTCAGGGAAAGAAGGGTTCATGGAAACTATTATGGAGGCATGGTCCATATCTGTGACAGGATCTCCCAGCTTTGTGTGGGAGCAGAAACTAAAAACAACCAAGAGAGCCCTGAAAAAATGGATTAAAGAACCCTCAAATTCTCCTACCAACAATAGAAAGGAGACAGTTCAGTTTTTATCAGTCTGCAAATGGATTTGGAAAGTAAGGAGATCTTTGCTTCAAATTTAGAAAAAGAACAAGCTGCCCAAATCAAATCATTTCGCTCTTTCCGCCATGAAGAAGAGACTTGGAGGCTCAAGTCTTGTAGCTTGTGGCTTAAAGCTGGAGATCGAAATACCTCTTTCTTCCATAGGCAATATAGAGCCTGACTATCTTGAAACCATATCTCTGAAATCACTTGCTCAAATGGAACTCTGCTCAAAGGGAAAGAACAACTAAGAAAGGCAACAAAAAATCATTTCCAAAATCTGTATAAAGAGGAAGGGAATGGGAGTGAAGAATTCACCTATGAATTTCTCTCCCACATTCCATCTTTGGTAAGCAAGGAGGACAACACTAGTCTTACGAAACCTTTCTCTGAGGAAGAAATATGTAAAGTAATATGGCCTATGGAACCAGACAAGGCACCAGGACCTGACATATTCTCAATTCATTTTTACAGAATCTGCTGGGAAATAATAAAAACTGATCTTCTGAGGATGATTAAAGCTTTTCATCAAAAAGCCAAAGTTGGAAGCAACACTAACTCTACCTTCCTTGCATTAATTCCAAAAGAAGTGAATCCGGGCACTTTTGACAGGTTTAGGCCAATCTCGCTCTGTAATGCATCATACAAAACCTTGACAAAACTACTGGCAAAGAAAATCAAGCCACTGCTTGGGAAAATCATTTCTCCCACCCAAGGTGGCTTTGTCAAAGGGAGACACATATTGGACAATGTAATACAGGTACAAGAAGTCATACATACCAGTTATCTTCGGCAGGAGCAAGGTATGCTCATAAATTTAGACATGGAAAACGCATTCGACCAGGTAAATATTTCTTTCCTATACAAAGTCCTCCTTTCCTTTGGTTTCAGCTCTAACTTTGTCAATTTCATTAAAGCTTGTATTGAAAAACCATGGATAACTCCTTTAGTTAATGGCAGGCCAACAAACTATTTCCAAGTCTCGAGGAGAATAAGGCAAGGCTGCCCCCTCTCCCCTTTCTTGTTCATTCTGATGGTAGACTCGCTAAGTAGAAAACTAACATCTGAAAAGAAAGCAGGGATAGCTCCAGGAGTTAGGTTGAAAAAAGGGCTAGAGCCTCTCAATCACGCACTATTTGTAGATGACACTCTTCTTTTGGGCGGAGCCTCCATCAAGATAGCCAAAGTTTAGTGGAATTCTTTAAAAATTCTACAGCATATCAGCAACTCTTATAAATAAAAGGAAAAGTGCAATATATGGGTGGAATGTGGATCAACAAGCAATTCAGAGAATAGCCCTGTCCTTAGGCTTTTTGGGATTCGCTTCTTGGGATAAAATCAAATATCTCGGGTTAACAATAACCCTGGGCCCTAACAAATTATCGCTGTGGAAAGAGGTAATAAGCAAAATTAAGTCCAAGGTTATAGCTTGGGGAGGTCAATGGCTCACCAATGCTAGCAAACTCATCCTTATAAAATATGTACTATCCTCCTTGCCTATTTATCAGGCTTCCTTTCTTCTACCTCCAAAGAAGATCACGAAACAGATCTCCGGACTTATCAAGGATTTTCTGTGGAGAGGAGGAAGAGGAAGCCAAAGAAAATTCCATCTAGTGAATTGGGATACAGTTAAATGCCCCATCTCTAAAGGGGCCTGCAAATAAGAGACCCAGGCCTTGCCAATCTGGCTCTTGGAGGTAAAATACTTTGGACCCTCTTCTCAAACAACAAACACCCTGTGAGTTAGGTCATAAGGAAAAAATATCTAAACGACTCATCGCTAAGGAACATACAGATAGATAACAACATCAAAGGGACATCGATATGGCATCTCTGCTACCGTGGGATAGAGTTCTTGCAAAAGCACTTGTATCGCATTCCTGGCAAAAGCACTTGTATCGCATTCCTGGAAATGGAAAAAACACGATGCTCTGGCAAGACAACATAATGGGATAGTCGCCTTTAAGAAAAAATGAAGAAATCAAAGAAATCAGGAACTAGCTCATTCAAGAAGGAGTCCTCACCCTAGCAGATATCTTGACATGGGACGAATTCAGAAAATGGTGAAATTGGGAAATCCCTCAAATTCTAGATAAAATGCGCAGTCAAAAGACCCTCCTGGAAGAAGCGTTAACGGGACTAGCATTGGTTCACATGCGTTTGACGAACAAATGGGGATGGGGAAAGACTAGAATCCATAACGCAAGGCATGGATTTTCATCTCTTCAACCATATCAAGCTTCTAGCCATACTGCATTTGTGTGGAAACAAGTCTAGGACCCTCTCGGTCTCCCCAGAATAAATTTCTTCACCTGGGTATTAATGCATGGGAAAGTGCTAACTCATGACAATTTGACTAAAAGAGGTATTCACGAGCCACATTAGTGTTCTCTCTGCTGCAAAGCCGAGGAAACCATGGAGCATGTGTTTGTGGACTGCTCTTTTGCTCAAGAAGTTTGGGACTACATCCTTTAAGGCCTCAATGTCTTGGCCCCTTCGCAAGTCAAAGTAGCTAACCTTTTTAGCACTTGGAGAATGCATTATCCCCACATGACCCAAAGAAAGACAACATGGAACAGAATCTGGAAAGCAGTACCTAAATATGTTTGTTGGAAAATATGGCTCCCTAGAAACGACCAAATCTTCAACAACATTCCAAAATCCCCTTTGGAGGTGGCAACAAAGGCAAAAGCATTACTCCTCGAGATTGTGGCCAATCATCCCCTTAAAAACGCTAACATGCCTCTCTTGGAAGAAAAAAATGGATGGGAACTTATATATTTCGAGACAGGATAAACAATACCACTTGCCCCAGTAAACCTCTTATATGGAGACTACGAGAAACGAACGCAGATTTTCAAGCTTGGTGGAGGAAATAGGGTAAAACAACAATCTTTTTTGATGGTGCCTCCAAAGGAAATCCAGGGACAGCAGGAGCAGGCAGAGTGATCTACTCCCTGGAGGGTATTCATGAAGATAGCTTCAGTTGGGGACTTGGACAAAGAACCAATAACTAGGCAGAAATTCTTGGGTTGCTAAAATCCTGTCAGATAGCACGTGAAAAAGGCATTAAGGAAATACAAGTCTTTGGGGATGTTAGCTTCCTGCTGCAGCAGGTTATTCATTTTTCATGATTGGCATTTCACAGGCCAAATATGTCGTACTTTGCTTGCTGCAATGCTCCATATTTGCTCAAACTGTCTCTAAGTGAAGAAGGCTACTCCAAGTTCATCCAATTACCTTAAGATTTTGTAAAGTTATCCCGACATCGCTATTTAGTTAAAGGGAGGTCCAAACAGTTTAATCTTGGTCTCCCTAGGTTTAAATTTCCTGTTTTAGAATATAGAGATTGTAAATCTGTCCAAACAGTTTAATCTTGGCAGATTCTTAGATAGGTAGAGAAGCAGAGGAGCCCAACAGCTTAATCTGAGCTCCGGAAGAAATAAGGGTAGTATGTAGATAGGAAAGCATCAAAAGAAAATGAATGACGGGTTTGCAAGTCTAAGTGCACCCCCAAACAAAAGAAGAAAAAATGCTAGGCAAGTAGGCTG
>APFE030914804.1:7157-22413 GCA_000404065.3 Pinus taeda | reverse complement strand
TTAAATAATTACAACTCAATAAGAACTCAACCTAGGCCCCTAAAATTTAGGGATCACTCTACATGACTCTAGATAGACTTCCAGCTCGAATTTATTGAGCCATCTACGTCAACTTAACTTAGTTAACTGTCACAAGTTTCTATGAGAATAGAATTACAATTTAATTCAAGGAAAAATTAAATTAGGACTTTCTAGTTGCTATTTTTAACAAATAATAACTTAGTTCATTGGTTGCTTATTGGCTTGGAGATGATTCTAATTTATCACAACCACAACTCATTAGCATACAAAAAATGGCCATTAATTGACATATACAAGGGTTTAGAAGGTGCCACAAATGCAAAGAAGAACACAATGCCATCCACATTGGTTCTTATACCATTCACCAAGCATACTTGAGATGAAGTCAACGTCTTGAAAAGGTATCAAAATGGATGAGAGGAGGAGAAAATAAAAATAGGATATAATGGAAGGGTTGAGGAAGCGTTTTTTTAATTCATTAAAGCATCCAAGTAAGAAGCACCCCTAAACTAGGCCATATAGCTTCTCAATCTATGAGTAAAATGGTCATATGGCCTATAGATGTCGATCAATGCATTAATGGGATGGCTTCTCTTGGTCTATTGAGTTGTATACTAACCCTTGGTAAGCTACACATGTCAAATTAAAACTCTAAAGCTTCAGAATCAACTCATGGTAACCATGGCAAATAATAGTGTCATTTTTCCTCACTTCTAAAAACCAAATTCACAAGAAAAACATATTTAGAAACCCCCGACATGATTGCAACAATGAAATAATGGCATTCATAGATCTCCAATCTAAAAAATAAATCAGTGCTAGAGGATACACAATTGTTGGGTTATGCCTTTACTAAAAAAGTATTGTAAATGTGAAGGAAATCTCCAACACTATAGCTATGAACAAAAATTCAGCTCAGTAAATAAACACAACATCCATAAAATCTTCTGACTAGCAATTGGAAACAGAGAATAACTTAATTAGACCACAAATTCAACATAACAAAAATAAACATCACACAAAGATAAATCAATGCACATAAAGACACTATTTACCAAAATTCAAATGGGAAAATCAATATCAAATTGACTTCAACCATGCTTTCTTATTATTTGGAAATGAGCAAGTTATAGGCTTTGTGGTTCATCTGTATGCTCCACATGGAAATCTTGGTAGCATTTCATTCATTCTCAACTAAAGAACCCATCTCCCTTTATGAGGAAATGGTGTAGATGAGGATGGCTCAACAAATGGATAGTTGGAAGGTCAAGTGTTGCCGATCTTCCAATCTCCCCAAGCTCATTTATTTCCCCCTTTTATTTTCTCTTACTACATTTGAAAAGTCTCATGCTTTTATTACACGCACACTTTTTCTTTCAACTTTACATTTCATATTCTTGCCTTGTGATTTGATATTAATGTTTGGGTGCACAACTATTTTGATAGCATGGGGCCATTCACACTAACAATCTGATCTCTTTTCTCATCCATACCCTCAAGCCTCACTAATGACGATCATTGCAAAGTCGATGTAGATAATCAATTGTCTTTGTGCAAATCCAATTCAAATCAAGACGAAAAGGTTGATTATTTCTCAATTCAATCAACTTTGTATAATGAGGATCTATATCCTTTTGATAGAACAATTGGCTACATGGTAATTTTTGCTCACTTATTTGCAGGTCACTAAGTCACAACTTAACTAGCTATGCCTAGAATAGTCAAGTGCTCCAATTTAATCTTACTTCAACTTCAAATCCATGAATTCATTCTATTGATAACTCCAATACTTAGTACATAATTATTTGTTCATATCTAATAATAATTATGCACTAGCGTTCAGGCTCACAGGTTAGCCCATTAAGTTGAACCATATTCCCAAGGTTTATTGCCAACAAGGAGCTCACAAGTCACGGGTTCAAATCTAGTTGAGTCCTTGGGGTTATAAATGGCTATTAATGTAATATGAAATTTAAAACCCAAGGGGTTAGCTCAATTGGTTATTGCAAATGTTGTTGGGCTTTTGGCTAGTTCTATAAAACCGGAGAATCTAGTTCAAATCTTCTTGAATTAGGCACACTAACCTAAATTGACGGATTTATTAGGAATGCTTTCCACAACTATAAAAAAATTAGGTTTCCTCATAAAATCTTTTTCTTCTTAAAAAACAAAATCCAAAAAACTCAATAATTTAATATATATTTAAAATTATAAGTAATGTGAAATCCTTCCTCATTTTTAAATATTCATTTATTCCTCTAATTTATCTCATCTATATATTTAGCATTCTCTATATTTACATTATAAATAAAACTTCTCCCCCACTGCATGGAGAGTATAATACGGATGAGACTACTTGCAAATCGATTCCAAACACCTAAACCTGAAAAAATTAATGATAAAACTTGCTTTCATATTACTGGTATACAACTCACAACCACCTCACTAAAAATTTGAAGGCAAAGACCCACCACCATTTTCTACTTTGCCATCGTTAGTGAATTTCCAAATCTACAACTAAAAAAACTACAAGTGAATAATACAAATATACATCTCAAATGAATACTTTCCATAACCATTTTTCTATATTTTTAGATGTTAAAATTATTTAGAGAGACATAACATAACACCACATATTCTTGTACTTATCGTCTTTAGCGTACTAGCTATAAAGGACACAACGCATGCATCTTGCTCCCACGACTCGTTGCATTTTCCAAAGCCACCGGGGCCCATAATATTCCCCCTCGTCACCTAAACCACTAATATTATTATACGGACTTAGATATTTATATTTTTTATTTTTAAAACGCACAAAAGTTGTGTGGACTATGATCAATTCCAATAATATTATATGGACTCATTACTTAAATTTCTTTTTTTTTAAACACACAAAAGTTGTGTGGACTATGATCAATTCCAACTTTGTTATTGAAACATGATGGATGGTGAAGAATATTTATCTTAAATCCAAGAAAAATCATGTCTGGTTAATTTTTAGTTTTTAATTATATATAATTATTATTACTTTAATTTTAAATTTTTATTTTTATGAAATTAACATATGTTATATTAATCACTCCGGAACAACAGCTGAATTTTTTTAAATTTTTCTTGATATTAATATTATAAATTGTGTTTTTTTTCGTACGGGAAAAAAAAGTTATATATATCATACTTTATATAACAATAAATTAATTTTGTTTATATTTAGTGTATTTTTATAAGATATTAGTATTGTGATAACGGTGAGAAGACTGAATACTTTGTAGATATTAGTACCCCACTAATGTTGTTTGTTGAACATCTTAATCTTATCAAATTATAGGCTATTTAATCTACCTAACTTACAAGTTAAATATATTTTTTAAGCTAATTCATATGTATATATTATTTAATTTAATACTTATATTATCATATATATATATATATATATATTATATAATTAATTTAATTACTCATATCATATATATATATATTTAACTTAAAATATTAATATTGAAAATTATATTCTCATGATGTTTTATGTTAATATATTTGAGATCATTTTGCATATATATGAGAGTCATTTTGCATAGTTATACACTTATTAAATTATTCTAATACAAGTTTTTTTATTAAATTATAACATTTTATGTGCTGTATATATATAAATAATGTACCATATTATTATATTTATTTAAATAAAACTAAAGGAGATATGAAAGCTACAAGCAATTTTTATAATATTAAGAATAAGTTTTTTTTTAATTAACATGTTCAAAAGAGATAAAAAACTACAAGCAAATCTTTACGAAATTTTATATATATATATATATGTGTGTGTTCAATTCTAATGGGTGACAGAAGGGGAAGAGAAAAGGCATTGGGATCTCCACTCTCTACTAGTTCATTAACATGAGCTCAGTAATGAGGCAAGATGGAGGACTCTTGGCCCAATAATCAAACTCTCGAGAGAAAGGGAGGTTTAATTCCTTGCTCTAAAGGAGGGAAGCCTTAGTGAGTCTGGGGAAGGCGATGAGCACGAGCGAAAGGGTAGGATTGAGCTAGCGTCTGTCCTATTGAAGCGATGGGATCCCCTTTTCGATCCAGAGCGCGAACAGCTTGGAGCTGGGCCTATCTGGGTCAGACTGCCAGATTTACCTATGCAATTTTGGACTCCACAGGTGTTCAAGCATATTGGAGATGCGTTGGGAACCTATCTTGAGCACGATCAGTCTTATGAAAGAACAGGCATCATGACCATGGCAAGGATTTTAGTTCATCTTGATACCAGGCTGGGCTGGAAGAAAAAATCATTTTACGCTGAAGACATTTCTCGCGCAAACAACTACTGGACTATGAAGGTGTCCCATTTCGTTGTAGGCGATGCCACAAAGTCGGCCATTTATACAAGGATTGTCCATTACACTCTGGGGTGACTTCGGACAATTCGAGGGGGACAAAATTTTAGCCTTCGGTAGAACAGAATAAAGGAGATATGAATCAAGGAGAGGGAGATATGAAACAAGGGGAGGTCCCATCATAAGCAAAGGAAGGAGTTTCAAAGAAGGCTAAAATCAGGCAGAAAGCAACGTCCTCACCTCCTCGGACTTGCTCCAAGTCTGCAGTGGAAGCATCTTCTCCCCCGGGTAATGAGTCTTTTCTTATAACCTCTGCACTTTTTTCAGATGTTATGGTTTCTGTCTTGCATTCATCTCTGCATCCTCCCTCCACCGCACTGGACTCTATCCCCTCCATCCCTTGCTCCATTGCCCCCCCCCCCCCACTTTCTCTACTACTCCCACCTCCCTCAGGGAGCCTACCTCTCCCCTTACTCGTTCATCATCCCTATCAAGGACGGGATCCCATCCCTACAACCTTCGATCTCAACTTCGACCTAAACTATTGGGGTTAGGACTCTCCCATGGACAGTCCAAAAAACATAAACCTGCCAAAGGCCGCCCATCCAAGATCAAATCGGCCATAAAGTCGGTGGTGGCAGATGTTGCGAGGGGTCGACAATGCACCATTGAAAGGGCACTTAGAGCAATTGAGCCCTCTATACCTGTCTCCCCATGATTTGGCTCTCCTATAATTGCAGGGGACTAGCCAACCCCAAAAAGAGATTGGCTCTCAAAAGGCTGGTACAGGATCCCAAATGTGACATCCTCTTCCTACAGGAAACTCTTGGCACTTCGGACAACATTACAAGAACCCTCCAATCCATTCTGTTGGGTTGGGTTTTTCAGGGTTTGGATGCAAATGGCAAGTCTGGTGGCCTTGCTATTGGCATTAATCCCAAAGCTGTCAAGATCATTTCATCCTAGGGTGGATGGGGCTTCATAGGTATGGACATTTTCGTGGGGGAACTCGGACTCCTATTAAAAGTGATCAACATATATGCCCCCAACCAAAACAGATTGGCATTTTGGCACAATTTTTTGGATCATAACCTTGTCACAATTTCCACCATTATTGGAGGGGATTTAAACTTTTCCTTGGGAATGGAGGAATCCTGGGGGCACCAAGCACAAATGGATCCTATCTCGGAGCAGATGAATACACTACTAAACACCTTCAAGCTAGTTGATGTTCCCATGAACAAAAAAGTTCCTACTTGGCATAACAGGCAGACGGGGGAAGCTGCTTTGGGTAGGAGATTAGACTGCTTCCTGATCCATGAAGACCTTCTCCGTAACCTTCCCCTGTACAGACAATGGGTAGGCTCTGGGGTTTTATCTGATCATCTACCTATACTTCTCCAAATTACTGGACCTACCAAGACGTCTTTTCCTCCCTTCAAATTCTTTATTGGCTATCTTCAAGAACCGGAATTTATCAATCTTGTGACCGAATTCTGGAGATCACAACCTCCATTGAGGGAACAGAGGATAGCGGCGGATTTCTATGAGAGACTTAAAACTCTCAGGAAAAAGACTGAGGAATGGTCAAAGAGGAAGAAACTGAGAGATGAACAGCATCTCATAGATATTGAACTGCGGATTGCACAGTTAAAGGACGAACAGGGGCCTGGATTCTTATCGGAGGATACTAAAGTACATCTGAACAATCTAGAGAAACAAAAAATTAAGTTGTTACTTGACAAAGAAGAACAGTGGAGGTTGAAAAGCAGGGCCATCTGGCTACAAGTAGGTGATGGTCATACAAAGTTCTTCCACAACTTCGCAAACGGTAGAAAGGCATCCAATACTATATGGCAGCTGCCTAATGAACTAGACGGATGGGCCTCTACACACCAGCAATTGGCCAGATTGGGTACCACTCATTTTAAAAGACAATTTACAGCTCCGACAGTCATCAACCTCCCGGATATCATTAATCTTGCAGGGCATTTTCCAAGGTTTGTGGAACCTGATGCAGTGGAGGATCTGATCCAACCGGTCACTATGGAGGAGTTGGAAGGAACTCTAAAGTGGTTCAAGAAAGATAAGAGTCTGAGGCCGGACGGTTGGCCAGTGGAGTTCTACTTGGCTTTCCTGGAGCTGATGGGAAAGGATCTGTTGGCAGTCATTGAAGAAAGCAGAATCACTGGTCATATCCATCCTCCCATGAACTCCACCTACATAACCTTGACTCCAAAGACTGATTCCCCCGTTTCTTTCAATGACTTCAGGCCAATATCACTTTGCAACTGCCTATACAAAATCATTTCTAAAATTATTGCAATTCGCATCAAACCCATCTTATCTAATAATATTTCCCAGGAGCAATTTGCTTTTCTCCACCATCGACACATTCAAGAAGCCATTGGTTCAGTCCAGGAAGCACTACACTCCATCAAACACAAAAACCTCAAGAGCATCTCTCTCAAAATCGACTTTTCAAAGGCCTTTGACAAAGTGAATTGGCTATATCTGAAAATGATTCTCACTCATTTGGGTTTCCTCTCTGCCCTCATCTCCTGGATCATGGGTTGCAGCTCTTCTGTTTCTTTTGTTATTCTTATAAATGGATCAGCTACTTCAACCTTCAATATAAATAGAGGGATAAGGCAGGGATGCCCTCTATCACCTCTTCTATTCTTATTAGTCATGGAAGGACTGAGCAGACTTATAGCGACAGAAAAAAGAAGTGGGAGATTAAGTGGTCTACATATCATGGAGCATTTATATCTAACATACCTACTATTTGTAGATGACATTCTGATATTCTTGAACGAGAGTGTCCGGGACACTACCTCACTGAATAAGATTCTGAACCTATTCAGCAGAGCAACGGGGATGGAGATAAACAGAGAAAAATCCACAATCTCCCTTACAGATTGTTCAATTCAGGAATCTCAACTAGCAATTCAAAAATTTCCTTTCCAAGAGTCTGATCTGATGGGGGGGCTTAAATACCTGGGCTTCAGACTTAAACCAGATGGATACAAGGTTGCCAATTGGACCTGGCTCATCACGAAAGTGGAAAAGCGAATCAACTGCTGGTGTCACAGATTTCTTTCTAGAGCTGGCAGACTTATCCTAATAAAATCTGTTGTCGAAGCCACCCCAATATACTGGATGTCACTTGCCTGGATACCGAGAGGAATCCTCCATAGAATTCAACAAATTTGCTGCAATTTCCTCTGGAATGGCAAGAAGGAGGGCAAGACTTTTGCCTGGGTAAAATGGACCAAAATTGCTACTCCAAAGAAGTGGGGAGGATGGGGACTTAAATTACTCCCAGCATTTGCACAAGCCTTGGCTACCAAACAGGGTTGGCTCCTTCTGAAACAAAACAGCCTATGGGCGGAGGTTATTCATTACAAATATATCTGGCCGACGACAATCACTGAATGGATCAGATGCCCCACTTGGAATAGGAAGGGTATTTCGGTGATATGGAGGGCCATACTCAATTCTATGTCCATTATCAAAGAGGGTCTACTATGGAGAATTGGAAATGGTGCATCTGTCCGCATTGGCATTGACCCATGGTCGGGCTGTGGAAACTCCCACATATTACCTAATGGATTGGTACATCATCTGAATAGCAGAGGTATAAAGTTTCTTGAACAGATAGGGGACCAGTAGAATACTACTTTTTATTCACAAGCTTGGTTGACTGAACAGCACTGGCATATACCAAATGAATGGAGCAGAGCTTGGCATAGATATATTCAGGCACTTACATAAACACATGTCATATTAAGAAATGTTGAGGATGAATTTATATGGGCACTCTAAAAAACTGGACAATATTCACCGAAACAAGGATATGATAAAATCATTGCAGATAGAAAGCCTGAGATCCTAAAAGGTTGGTGGGACACATTATGGAAGTTAAAAGCTCCGCCTCGCACCAGATTGTTGATGTGGAACATATTGGAAAACAAGATCCCCATTGGATCCTATTTTTAAAAAAGGGCTTTCTTGGGTCCTACCAAGTGTGTGTTGTGCCTACAAGATGAAGAATCGACCCATCATCTCTTCCTTTCTTGCCCTACTACAAGGAGCATCTGGTCACAGGTCATTCAATCCCTCAATTTGAATATGTTCTCGCAGGGGGCGGATATCAACACAGCTTGGGATCTTTGGTGGAGTATCTCGGCAGCAGACAAACCTACAAACCTCCCACTTCTTGTATCTTGGCATATATGGATCAAGAGGAATAACATTATATTTGAGGATAGTCTGGTAAATTGGAACCTTCTCCATCCACTTATCTATGCGGCTTATGCAGAACTGCCAAATGAAATCAGCCATGAGAAACCTAGGAACATTCGGCAGGAACAGATTAATAGATCAATCCCGTGGGCCTATTTCGATGGGGCTGCCCAACAACGTGGTTGTGGGGGTGGCATTTATTTCCACTTATCCGAAACTCATTACTTCCATATTAGTATGGGGCTGGGCTTGGGAACAAATAACCATGCTGAATTGATATCACTTCGACATCTATTATACTTTTCCATAAAGAAAAGCTGCCGAAATTTGCAAGTATTTGGCGATTCAAAGAATGTGATTGACTGGTTTAACAACATTGTTGTTTGTTCGGCATACTCTTTGAAGAATATTTTGGAAGAAATTGTTTTTTTCAAAACATTTTTTGACCAGATATCTGTTTCTCACATCTACAGGGAAAGAAATGAAATTGTTGATCAGCTATCGAAAGAAGTGACGCATCGTCCTCTAGGAGAGTGGATGATCGTCGAATATACACCAACAGAGACATTCCAATATTTTCGTCGGCCTTATATAGATGGGGCTATTCAGAGAGGCAACAGCCTCTAATTTCACAGTCTTCATGATTATGAACATTTTGTTTATGATATGTATATAATTGTATATAATGCTTGCAATATGGACATCTTGTATGTACAGGATGAACACTATTTTGATGGTCATATTACCAGTACTGTACACCCTCTGGGTTTTCCTGTTCTAGTTTTTTTACAGTGGACGAGTGCCACAGTATCATCATTTGCCTTCGAGCATCTACAGCATGT
The DNA here is from genome assembly GCA_000404065.3 of Pinus taeda. NCBI lineage: Eukaryota > Viridiplantae > Streptophyta > Pinopsida > Pinales > Pinaceae > Pinus > Pinus taeda. The sequence goes on along the minus strand of APFE030914804.1, from coordinate 12,959 downwards.
AATTTCTCTTATGAAATTATGAATTTTCTTTTTACGGAAAAAACTTAAATATTAAAGATTGAAAATTATTATCATGTGGTTTTATGTTATATATATGAGACTCATTTTGCATGTTATACACATTATAATAATTAATAATTTTGTTTTTTTTTTTTTTTTATGGAAAATATCTTTATATAAAATGCATATTTGGATTTTTGAACTAAAAGTTATCCTAACAAAATTTTATCATTTCATTTGTGAAAATTAAATTTAGGTAGAGAATATAATAACCGTTCCTCCCCGCACTCAAAATAAACCCAATAAATATATACTATATAATACAAGTTTTATTTATCAATTATATATTTATATGTGAATTTATATTATATATTATATATATTAATAATATATATATATATATATATATATATATATATATATATATATATATATATTATATATATATATATATATATATATTATATAATAATGTACCATATTATATTTATATTTATTTTAAATAAAACTAAAGGAGATATGAAAGCTACAAGCAATTTTTTATAATATTAAGAACAAGTTTTTTTTTAAATTACATGTTCAAAAGAGATAAAAAAAAAAACTACAAGCAAGCAAATCTTTATAAGATTATATTTTTTTTTTATATATATATATATCAACATGTTCAATTCTAATGGGTGACAGACAGGGAAGAGAAAAGGCATTGGGATCTCCACCCTCTACTAGTTCATTAACATGAGCTCAGTAATGAGGCAAGATGGAGGACTCTTGGCCCAATAATCAAACTCTTGGGAGAAAGGGAGGTTTAATTCCTTGCTCTAAAGGAGGGAAGCCTTAGTGAGTCTGGGGAAGGTAATGAGCGTGAACAGAAGGGCGAAGGTTATGTCCACTAGCCTGGTATCTGGCGAAAGTTCGAAGCACTAAGCTACCAATGGGAGTCATAGGTCTTTGCGTTTGGTTTTTTGTCAAGGATTTTGTTTGGGATCCTGGAGAGCCTCAAGATGGGAATTCGGCTTGAGTTGTTGGCTACATCTTATTTTTTTTGTGGTCTTTGAATTTGTTGGATGCTCGCGTGCTGCAATAGCGGAAACTTACCATCCGACAAATTTGGGGAATACTTCTTCACTTGGTAAGGTATTTGTGGGTTGTTTTTTATTTCGGTTTTGTTGTCAATGTATGGATTATCGGAACAAAGAGATGGTGACTTGGTCGAGATAGGACAGTAGGCCACTTGGCGCGGACCTCTAAGCTCTGTGTGAATTTTTGTGGGCTCTTTAGGGGTAACTGTTGCTAGTTGTTTGATTGTCGTGTCTCCTGCCATGAAATGAGTAAGATAGATGTGTTGTAATTTTGGCAATTTTTGGCTTGTTTAGTTAAGAAGCCCTCCAAAAATAAGGTGCAAACTGAGTAATCTTATGATGTATATTCCAACTCTCCTTGCCAACAAATCAGGTCAGAGTGAGGCAGGACAAGCTGATGACCAACTGTATGTACTTGTTTTATCATTAGTAATATAATCTCAAGTACCTTGCTCGACAAAAAAAATCAACATGTTCAAATTTGATATGAAATTTTTAAATAAAGGAAGTTGTGTGAATTATCTATATATATATATATATATATATATATATATATATATATATATATATAAGTTGTAAAGTTAACAAGTTTTTCATCTAATGGTGAAGTTATTATTTAGGACATTTGTAGGGAGGTCATTATGTCCCCAGGAAATCATATCATAGTGACCATGCATCTTGGAAAAACTTTGATAACATATTCAATCATTCTTATTTCTATTATTTGAAAGGAACCGGACAATTCTAAAATAAGTTAAGATGTGAAAAATCTCAAATGAAGATGGATGCCATATGAATTAGGAAATGGAATAATGATAATTTTCCTTTTTCCTTTTTTCTTTTCTTTTAAATTTACTATTTAATAAGCATATTCATTATTTAATCTTAATTAATATATGAATTTGGTAGGTTAGATATGTATATGTATATGCAATTTTTTTTGGTAAGTTAAATTGCATTGTCTCATAAAATCAAATTACATTATACCATTGTCATCGATGAGTCTAGTACACCAAACTACATTTACTACATTCCCGATATCATATTCTAAGATTGGACATGGATTTTTCCTTTTCTTTTGCGGCCGTCAATCCATCATGTTGAATTATCAAGGTCAATTGTAGATAAAATATTAACATCATTTCTTTGGAACAATTACATTTCTAAGGGTTCTACCATATTGGTTGTTTCCTTGTCACTATCTGATCGATCTTACTCGTGGGTGCGTTTTTGCCCACTCATTATAGAAGTCACAATTATGGTTGAGTCTCTTTCCTTTTCATTCGAAGGATGAATCTCTTCCTCTGAAGGATTAGTTGGTGCCCTTTGAGGTTGCGTTGGGGCTGGAGGATTTGATTTGGCAGTAAATATTGTTTGTTGCTAAGGGTTACCCTGCTTTTGCCCTGAATTATTCTTGAATCTTCTCATCCACAACTCATTTGTTCATAGTTTAGGGAGAAAAGGGGCAACATTTTGTAGATGTTCAGGTTGTTGACAAGTCCTACAATAGAAAGCAACATTTTCATAATCTAACAGTTGTAAGAAAACCTTACTCCGCACTTCAGTAAGATTTGAGCTAGTCCAGGTGGATATTGGTGGCCACCCGCCTATTCCACTTGGACCCCCACCATTGTTTCTTTCATTTTCCTTAATTGTAGCACAATTTACTATTTTTAACATTTTTTCGGATCCTGAACTTCTGGAGTCATTTTGAGGCCCTAAACAACGTTTTTTTTTTTTGGAAAACATACGACCCATTTGTTTGTGGCAAGTGCTTGTAGTTGAAAGTTGTAGTCCTCGGATAGATCTTTCTAACGAGGTATCGTACGCATCAGACGGAGATCGAATTCCAAGTGACGACCCCGAGAAGTTGAAGTACTAATTTATCCCAACGTGCCCCACTAAATTTTGTGCTTCATCTCCTAGGGTTAAGTTTTTGGATGTTCAGGGTTTTCCATTGTTTCTCAATAATAAAATAGGCCTTCGAGCCTCATTGTAAAATAGTTTAAAAGGCATGTAGCTGCCACATCTCTTCTTAGAGATAAGCTACCACCGTCTAAGCTAGTTTATTTCCATTCTGCATGTAAACAATTTTCAGTACTTTGTTATTAATGAATTGAAGTTTTGTTTTTGTTGTATCTCTTTGTTTCTGTTTATATTTGTATTTCATTTCATTCCTTCATAAAATTTGGATCATAATCTAGTAACTCCTTACTGAGATTCACTTCAACACATATGTGGGTAGAAGTGAGAATTATGTTTAAAAGCCTTTCATTATAAATTTTGATGAAGTTGTAGAATTTTTATTGTAGATTTCAACTGCAAATTGTGATATGCTAAAACAATTGACTTGAATCTACTCTACTCAAGCAGAAACAAAAAATTGATCGATGAAATCCTGAAGAAGGAAAGGAAGAATTTCAATCACACATAACACAATAATTTTATGGGGAAAGCCTCAGCTAAAAGCCCCTGCTATTTGTATATTACATTAACCAGAAGATCTAAGAAGAAAATTCTATGCTTGTTCAACCCAAACAATCTCTACACATGTACAATCTATCTCACTACTTCACAAACGAACTCAAGCCAACACTTAGTCAAATCTGAAGACTGCCAAGCTCCTACTTCCTTATGTTGTTCCCTTGGGAATCAACCATATTTAATTGGGAAATTCCCCACTCATAATTGTGCAATCCATCCATAGGCCTTCCTCTGATTGCATGCATCATTGGTTTAATTTAGATGATTTTACAACTGATAGTACACTATCCCTGAACTCTAATCTCAACTGCGTCTTTCTCGGAATTAACATGCATGAGTTATTTATGAGTGAATTATCAGTTATATGATTGATCATTGCATGTGAATTAAAGCCAATTTAATTCACTTGACTTCTCACTAGTTCCTCCATCAGTTAGAACTAGTTTAATTGAATTTAACGCAGTTAAACTGAATAAAACAATTACAACTCAATAAGAACTCAACCTGGGCCCCTAAAATTTAGGGATCACTTTACATAACTCTAGATAGACTCCCAACTTGAATTTACTGAGCCAAGTAAGTAAACTTAACTTAGATAATTGTTACATGTTGCTATGAGAATAGAATTATCAGTTATATGATTGATCACTGCATGTGAATTAAATCCAATTTAATACACTTGACCTCTCACTAGTTCCTCCATCAGTTAGAACTAGTTTAATTGAATTTAACTCAGTTAAACTGAATAAAACAATTACAACTCAGTAATAACTCAACCTAGGCACCTAAAATTTAGGGATCACTCTACATAACTCTAGATAGACTCCCAACTCAAATTTATTGAGCCAAATAAGTCAACTTAACTTAGATAATTTAATTCAAGGACAAATTAAATAAGGCTTTTCTTGTTATTTTTAACAGAAGCGACCTATTAAATTTCCCACATCCTCTAATATGTTTGTATATGTCAAATGGATGCGTAAATTGAGATAATGCATATGCAAAATGTTAGCATTATGATTCTGGTTTGGCTCTATGGTACAGGTGTTGTACTTGATGGCAACTCTCTCATGTAGCTGATCTCAGTTCAGGCACTCAAAATCATGGAAATTAAGAGGTACGCAGGTAATCCTAGAAGAAGTCGCGGACCCGCAGGTACGCAGACCAAGGAGTGCGTGCAAGTACGCAGGTGATACGTTCAGAAGGTGCGGACCCAAGTTTTACTCTCTCCAATGCATAAAATTTCACTCTCTCTAATGCATAAAAGCGCGTGCACGTGGGAATCTTCATGAATGGTTCATGGTATTAGCCCGACAGTTTTTTATCAAATGGTTTTTGTCCATGGTATTGCATCCAAAAGTGTTGATCCCAAGTATTGGGTTCATGGTATTGTGTTATTATGGTTTTGGACCATGGTATTGAGCAGGGCTTGCCTATAAAAAGGAAAGGAGATCTCTTGGCCACACACTTGTGAAATTTGAATATCTTGAGATCTGAAATTTTGGGTGATTGGTTTCTAAAAGCTAGATCTAATTCAAGGAGATAACTTAACTTAAGGTGAATCTATTGGCATGTCGTGATCTCTCGGGCGCATGAACAGATCTATGGATCTGACTGACTATGGCACATTGGTATACTGAAATTTTGGCCCTAATCAGAAGTCTGCAGGCGATCTGAAGGCGCAGTGTGTGGGTACGCAGCACAGTTAAAGGCGCAGTGCATGGGTACGCAGCGCAGTCAAAGGTGCAGTGCGGGGTACGCAGCGCAGGAGAGGGCACAGTGCAGGGCACACGCAGTTCAGAAAAGGGCGAAGTGCGAGGTACGCAGGCGAGAAGAAGGCATAGTGCGGGTGTACGCAGTATGTCAGAAGTAAAGGTGTGGATCTAAAGAAAAGTACACAGAGCAGAAAGAATAACCAGTGCGGATCTGCGCATTTCAGTCTTAGAAGAGCTGCGGATATTCGCAGGCCCCTGTTGGTGAAGTTGTGGTCTTATCTTGAAACTATTGTTGATTGTCCTTTATCTATTGCAGCAGAGTTCTGGGTTTATATTTCTTGTACTTATTTTCTGTTTACAGCATTCTGAAGAGTTGGGTGATTCATTGGTTCATTGTATAAGGAGATTGGGTGATTTTCATGTACATGATGATTATTTGATGTTCATGGATCCAGTTTGAAAATTTATGAAACGTGGTCCTTAAAGAAGTAAAAGAGAAAAAGGGGGTTGTAGCTCCCTTCCAG
>APFE030914802.1:34545-55028 GCA_000404065.3 Pinus taeda | reverse complement strand
AACTCCAACCATAAATCGAAGTTTAGTAAACTTTGCCTCTGTGAGAGCCTTTGTAAAGATGTCTGCAACTTGATCATCGGTTGAACAATATTGCACTTCAAGAACATGGTCATGAATGAGCTTTGTGATGAAGTGCATGTGTAGTTTAATGTGTTTGCTGCGCTGATGTTCGACTGAATCTTTGCATAGTTGAATGGCACTTTGATTATCACACCAAAGTGTAGTCAGATGTTGTAGTTGAAAGCCAAACTCTGACAAGATATGACGAAGCCACAGGGCTTCCTTACTAGCTTCTACGGTGCTACGATACTTTGCTTCTGTTGAAGAAAGAGAAATGGCACTTTGTTTTTTGCAATCCCATGTAATAGGTCCAGAACCAAGAGTGAAGACATAACCTGTAGTAGACCTCCAATCATCAGGGTCACCAACCTAATCGGAATCAATAAAACCAACCAATAGAGGAGATGCTTCTGCACTGTAATGAATCCCAAACTAAACTTTACCTCGAACATAAAAAAGTATTATTTTAGCTGCTTTCCAATGACTTTCTTGTGGGTATTGCATAAATCGAGCAATAAGGCCAACAACAAAGGAAAGGTCAGGACGGGTATGGGTTAGATACAAAAGTTTTCCTACAAACTGGTGGTATAAGGTAGCATCAACTTCAGGGGAAGTACAAGTGACTGAAAGTTTGGCTCCAGACTGAAAGGGAGAAGGGGCTGGCTTACAGTGTTCCATGTGAAAGTGGCATAGAAGATCACATGCATACTTGGACTGGGAAAGGGAAATACCTTCCTTGGATTGTGAGACTTGAAGACCAAGAAAATAATGCAAGTGTCCTAAGTCTGTCGTTTCAAACTTCTTTTTAAGGCTGGAATTCACATGGTTTATAAGGTTGGGATCACTACAAGAAGGGATAAGATCATGAACATAAAGAACAATAATGATAAGAGACTTACCCACTTTCTTGGTGTAGATAGTATTTTCAGAATGACACCTAGAAAAGTCATTATCTAAAATAAAGCTATCCATTTTGGCATACCAAGCCCGAGGGGCTTGCTTGAGACCTTGAAGGGATTTCTTACGCCGACATAAAAGGCTGGACTCTGTTTGTATAAAGCCAGTAGGTTGTTCCATATAGATTTCTTCATGCAAGTCCCCATGCAAGAAGGCAGATTTAACATCCATCTGATGGACTTCCCATTTGAAAGAGGTAGCAAGGGAAAGAACAGGGTGGATAAAGTTCATTTTGGAAAAGGGGAGGAGGTTTTAGTATAGTCAATGCCTTCAACTTGTGAAAAACCTTGAGAAACAAGACAAGCTTTATGTTTATCAACTTTTCCATCTAGTCCATTCTTGGTTTTGTAAGCCCATTTGCATCTAACAAGTTTTTGTCCCTTTGGAAGAGGAACAAGATCCCATGTATAATTTTCCAATAACGAACGACATTCTTCATTCATAGTTGCGTACCAATCTGGATGGGCTGAAGCTTCTGTAAAGGTGTCAGGATCATAATTCGCTGAAGCTTGAGCAAGTAAAGAAGAGGCTCTATCGAACTGAGAACGTGTACGTCATTGATCTGTGGGATTACCTGCAAGAGCACTTGCTGCATCCCGAGTAGCACAAACCCATTTTGGAAGCTGAGGAGTTGAAGGAGGACCCTGAGAAGGCGGGGGAGGATTGTCATCCTCGTTGTCATCATCTGAAGAAGAAATATTTTCAAAAGTAGAAGAGATAGAGAGAGGTGGCACATCCGCCGAACTAGGCTCATAGGCCAATATATTTTTAGCAAACTTTACATCTCTTCTAATGATAACATTTTTGGAATTAAGTGGAATAAGTCTATATCCTTTGACATCTTCAGAATATCCAACAAAAATACATTTTTCACTCTTAGGTTCTAAAGCTTTATGTTTCTCATTTGGAATATGGGCCCATACTTCACTTTCAAAAACACGAAAGAGACTTACATCTGGTTTAATTGAGCTCCATGCTTCTTCTGGAGTGATATTCTTTAAGACCTTAGTAGGAGTGCGATTTACTATGTAATTTGCACAGTTAATTGCTTATGCCCAAAAGTTTATACTAATTCCTTTAGATTGAAGCATACAATTAGCCATTTCCTTTAAGGTGCGATTCTTCCTTTCAGCTACACCATTTTGTTGTGGAGTATCTGGAACAATATGTTGCATTTCAATTCCATTCTTAGTGTAAAAGTTGATGAATTTGTTGTTAACATATTCTCTGCCATTATTAGATCTTAACTTAAGAATTTGCTGTCTAGATTGTTTTTCAACAAAGGCCTTAAAGGACAAGAACATGTCAAATACTTTACTCTTGAGTTTTAAGAAGTATACCCAAGTGCGTTTGGGGAAATCATCAATGAAATTTAAGAAATACTTGTAGCTAGAGAATGAAACAACTAGAAGTGGACCACATAAATCACTATGCACAAGCTGTAAAGGGGTTGAGGTGTGCCAAGAGGCACGTTTTTCAAAACCATTGCAATGATGTTTTCCAAGTACACATCCAGAACAAACACCATCTCTGCAAGATATCATAGGAAGACCCGTCACCATATTTTTTTTACATAGATTTTGAAGGGAGCGATAGTTTAAGTGACCAAATTGCTCATGCCAAAGTTTGCTCACTTCATCATTATGAGCAACAAATACTGAGGGAAGAGTTAATGACCCAAAGTTGTTAAACTTATACAACCTTGTAGAATCATCAGCAATTCCAGTAGCTAAAATCTGCCTAGGATCTCTTAAGTCCTTAATTACAACATCATGATGTGAGAATTCAACGATTTTTCCTTCACCTGAATGAGTTATCTGATCTACAGATAGAAGGTTGCAGGATTAGGTTGGAACACATAATACATTATTAAATTGACCATTGTCTAGATAAATAGTTCTAGTCCTTACAACACTAAGAGATCTATCATCACCAACATATATATTTTTGGTGTTACAATCATTTAAAGAAGAAAACATGGCTTTGTTTTTGGCCATGTGATAAGAAGCTCTAGAATCAATGAGCCACTTATGAGAATGAGAAGAAGAATATACATTTAGTGCATAACCAGACCGAGATGATTGATAACCACATGAAGAAAACGCAATTCCTGAAGATGAAGTTGAAGTTGAAGAGTGATCCAAATGGATGTTATGCTTCTTCATTGCTGCTTCCAAGGCTTCCATCTTCTTAAAGCATTTGGATTCTAAGTCGCTATCTCGATAACAAAAGTTGCAATGTCTATTAGACTTATTCCCTTTGTTTTTATTTGCCTTATTATTTTGTTGAATTGATTTTTCATTTTGAGACTGAAATTGCTTAGGACCCTTGTTTGGTTTAAGACCATTCTTTTTAGGATTTTTCTTCTTAGGATTCATTGAATTTGGTTGTTGATGGGTGGCTAAGGCTTTCTTAGAAGAGTTTCTAAGATTAAGAAGACTAAGGTGTAAGAGTTTTTCTTGTTCTCTTATTAAAGAATCAAAAAAGGCATCAAAAGAGGAGGACTTGTAACCTTGTCCTTGAGAAATAAATGCTTCTCTAGTAGAATGGAAGGTGGAAACAAACACAGAGTAGGTTGGTTCCAACTTAGTAAGAATGGAATAGATAAGGGTACCATCTTCTTTATTAACCTTAACACCTTCCAAGAGAAGTCTAAGGGTCTTGAACTTGAACAAAAAATCTTCAATGGAAGAAACATTATTGGGGTCGAACGTAAACAACTCATTTTCGAGTTGATGGGCTTTATTTTTATTTTTAATTCCAAAAACTTTGGTGAATTGTTTCATTGCTTCATTAGTGGTATCAAGTTTTGTGATATGGAATATAAGGTATGGAGAAATAGACATCCCTACCAACCCACGTGCTTGATCTTGCCTATTTTCCCATTTGGTTGCCTTATCTTCATCTTTACGTTTAATTTCTTGGCCTGAGGCTATTCTGTAAAGACTTTTACTTCTAAGTAAATCAACAATGTATAACCACCATTGGAAGTAGTTGGTGCTGTCAAGAATAATTTGGAATGGACTTTCCATTTTAACAGAAACAGAAGCTATAAATGCTGAAACTAAGTGTTTCAATGGAAACATCTCGAAAAATTAGGCCGACTAAAGAAACGGCTTCCGGATGAAGAAGTTATGGCTTTTTAAAGAAAAGTTGTTGAAGATGTAGACAAAGTGTTTGAATGTGCGGAAGTGAATGATAATGCTATATTTAAACCCCCCCTGCCTCTGCCCCCCCTGCCAAACTTAATATAATTATCTCACTTTAAAAAAGATTTTATGTGACCCACTTTTATGAATAAGTAAAATTCACTTTTACAATGGTACTTTATGAGCTACTCACTAAATTGTAACTTAAATAAAAGATAAAAGAGACTTTAAAATTATAAGTGACTCACTTTTTATAATGGGTGAAAACACTTTTACATAAAGTAACTTTAAAATGTAAGTTACATGTGCTTTTTGAAAAAGTAACTCAACAAAATGAAAGACTTGAACCCAAGACCTCTATTCTCATAAAATACCTTTGGACCAAGTGAGCTAGTTTAAAAGGTTAGTAATTTTTGGAAAAGAGGAAGGGTTTTATTTTTTAGTCACTGAAGCTTTGGGGTGCGAAGCTCTTTTTGCCTACAAAACAAAAAACCACACAACCCAACACGAACATGCAAAAAAACCCTTGTGGCTTGAAGTTAGCTTTCGTTGAAAACTAAATATTTTCCTCAAAGTTTTTATTTTTCGAGATCACACGAAGGCGCGACGGAAAAAAGCATACGCATGAGAAAAATCCTTTCTTTCTGTTTTTGATTTGCCCAGATTGCATAGAGTCGCGGGGCAAAAAGTATACACATAAATAAATGGTATAGATCTGGTAATAAAAAATAGAAAGCTAAATAAATCGAAATAAACAGAGAGATGAATAACTAAAACTGAAAATAAAGACTGTATGCCTTCATATTTTAAAAATGACGTATCTAGGGCTACCGAAAACCTTTTCGCGTGAAACGGAAGGGGTTTCTCACTAGAAAAGATGCTCCTAACACAATAGAGCAGTCCTCTCGGAGCGAAAGTAGTCAGAAATAGTAGATATAGGAAACGACAGTCGGATGCAGTTGCACTAGCTTCGGCTTTGGATCACCAACGGACGCGGCCCTCAAATAGCTTTGATACCATGTAGGAATTTACAGGGTAAGTTCCTCAGATAGAACACCAAAGGGCACTACTCACAAACATGATCACACATCAATACATTAGTATTCGTGACGTGGTTAAAACCCTCAAAGAGGGAAACAATCCACGGCCTTAGCCAACATGACCACTTTAGGCAATTTATTAATAAAAGAAAGAAAAATTACATAATCTTCTCTCATGAACAATCACCCTACAAATGACCCTCCATTCTCTTTAAATAGAGATCATGGACCAATCGGATGTTAAGCCATGAATCAGGTGTCGGTAATATCAAGGAGAGATTGAACCATCAGATCACTTCATGTCTAGAACATATCGTGACCATCAGATTGTAAGTTACAAATGTACATAGTAAAGAAACACACTTTACCTAACTCTACACTAGACCAAGTTATACTTAACTCTTTCTTATGTGTAAGAAAAAGAGTGTGAATGCTTATTGACATCCAAAGACAACAACTATACTTGAATTGCAATCCTGTCCTTTATTTGGTTGGGATTGGCCTTGTGTTTCTTAATGTCTTGACCAAACCAACCACAATTTCAAGCCAAATTTCATATCTTGGAAAATACATGATTTATGATTCCATCAAATACCAAAGGTCCAGATACAAAGCAAAGCACTGAATCCTTTAATACCAAGTCTTGTAACCATTCGAGAATGTAATATTACAGACACTGCTTATTCCATCCCAAAGATAGATTAAAAGAGTGTGAATTCTTATCTACATCCAAAGATAGCAACTATACTTGAATTACAAGAGGATAATGAATGAACAAGTGAGAAAGTGTTTCTTCATTTGATTTACAAAGAGAAAATGTGTTAGGATAGATCTTTATGCAATTGTCCTAGGTTAACAAATTGTTATTTAAAGCTAGCCAAAGAACTATCTTGAATTTTAAAGGGCCCAAAAATTTCCATATAAAATGCCACTGCCACTTTCTTTCCCCTTGAAAAATGAACTAAGCCTGAACATTTTAACCAAGTTTTCTAGTGAATTCAATTGATCCAAGATTCTTGGACCAACATAGTGAGTCCTTATCTTCATTAGAGAGTCTAATGAAGAAAGAGCATAATATTCTCACATAATTCCATCATTCCACTCCTTGACCATTCAGACCATTATCCTCTTTTGATATCCAACCATGCCTACACCTCTTGGAGATGTTGATATTTTGCATCATCTAGGGAGAACATGCTTATGTTATGGAGAGAACATATCAAAGCTAGAAGATATATGGAAACCATTTAGGTGAAATTGAGCCAAGGATCTTCCCCCACTCTAATTTTCCTTCCATTTCCTTCTTTCCATACCATCTAACTCCCAACAAGGGGGAAAGACCCAACCTATGCCTTCCACACTATGGAACCATTCTTTGCGGACTTTTGGGGATATTGATTCAAATCCACAGTTGATTTTCCCATCAAGATATTTAGATTGCATCCCTCTTCCCACATAGTGCCATTATGAGTGAGCCTCCAAATATTGATTTGGAAGCAAGAAACTGGTTGAAAATATAAATGTTTTTTAATCCCCATCCTTTCATATTTTTTGGCATAGAAATAGTTGATCTTTTTACCATGGGAATGTTATTCGAATTGTGCTTACCCAACCACAAATATTGGAAGATTTTATTTTGAGTTTCAGTGGTAATCCCTTTTGGGAAACTAATTATGGGCATCCAAAACACATGAATACTCTCTAGTATTGAATTATAAGTATCAAATGGCCACCCCTCAAAAGCAACATGTTCACCCATAAAGAGATACTAGCTTCTACTTTATTATATGACTAGATCTAATCGACATATTTATAAGGATTAGGTTTTAGAGAGAAATTGATATATTTATGTTGATTTCCTAGTGCAATCAAGACCATTATAGTTTTCCACAATTGGTAACTACTTCTAATCATATAATCAATCTTCTTTTAGCATTCCAATAATTAAGTAGCTATAAATGAAAAAGTTCAACCATTCAATTTCATCAATATAGCAGTAAAGATCACAGTAAACAATAAAACAAGAGACACCAAAATTAGGCTCACAACCAGGGATAAACCCAACCAATCTTTCCTGAGAGAAATTTTATTCATTAATAGTACATCAAAATGTCCCAAAAAGATTCCAAATTTGACATCAACAAATACCAAGTCAAATTAGTAAACAAAGAGAGGAAGTCAATGTTGGTCAAAATTACAATCTGCAATAGAAGGCCGAATTTCGGCCTAAGGTAGGTTTGAACAAGAGGTCAAAATTTTGTAAAATTTTAGCCAAAATATCCTTCTGCAATTCTCGGCCAAATGGCAGAGTTTGACCTGTGGTCAACGGTCTTGAACCGAGGTAAGATCTTGGTCAAGTCAAGTCAAGAAACCTTCTATAGTCTTCTGCTCCCAATCATAGTCAAACTTCAGTCAAACGGATCCAATCTAGCCCAAGTCAGCGAAATTCAAACAAACAAGGATATACTGGTCAACGCAAATAAGAAAGGTTTCTTTTGACTCCTTCGCATGTGTGGATGTACCTTGCAATTTAGAATGATTTATATGTGATGTAATGATGTCCAAATTACCATTGAGGTATTATTTATATGAGTGTTTGGAGTTGGATGTTCCACATGTGGGATCAACTTGTCCTTCTTAGGCTGACTTCTTGAAGAGTCAAAATTTGGACTTTTCTTCATGATTTTCCAATGAAAACGCTGACCATAACTAATCATTTTTCAACACTCCCTCTTAGTTATGGAAGAATTCTTCATTCTCTGTTCAAGATCAATCTTTTCGACCAATCCATAGGTCTCTTGACACACAACCTAAGGAGGAGATCACAAGTACAAGTCTCTCTCTCAGTTAAGATAAATCTCTCAGACCAATCCATAGGTCTCTTGAAACACAACCTAAGGGAGAGATAATCATTATCTTCATAAGGAAAGATACATAGAATTCAATGCACTAGGTGGGATTAATCAATGAGGCCAAACCAATCATATGCAAAGGGTGCATCTCCCTAACCACAAACAAGGTTTCTCAACCCACAACCTAAGGGTTTTCTGTAATTGATACATATGTAGTTTTTGCTTTAAGTGCTATATTTGGTTGATTTCTCCATCTCCCACTGTTAAGATTATTCAAGAAAATCCATTCATACACAAATTGTATAGCTGTTTATATTTACATGTAAGTATCTAGGACGATTGGATTATATTAGTTTTCTTTTAATTGGTTTTTATGTATATGTTTTTGAAATTAAGTTAATATAGGCAACCGGGCCTTTGTTTCAGAGAGTATATAGCCACACCAAACGTGAATAGGTCTAATTGGGAATTTGATCATGCCAATACTCACTCGTTACAGGAGGAATTTTTCTGCTTGTCAACAATTTGGTGCTAGAATTAGGGCATAAGGACACGCTGATCTATGGAGATTTGTACATTAAGTTATTTAATTTTAATGGTTTTTTCGCAAACCCCTATTTGGAATTGCATCTCTAGATGAGTATCTTGCAGCACTCCATTAAACATAGTTAATATTTTGTCGAAAAATAAATTTGATGGTGAGAGTAAAATCATTGCATATGAACATGTTCATCAATTTATTCAAAATTGTGTTTATCGTAACACGCTTCATCGAAGTATCATGTGCGGGATTTTCACCCTTACTTTCAAAGGTAGCGTAGAGATTTGGTGTGAAACATTACCAACCCCACCTATTCATTCTTTCGATTAGGTCATAGATGAGTTTTTGTTAGTTTTTTATTTTTATATGATAGATTATGTGAATAAATTAATAATATTAAGATAAAGCCTTATGAATCTTTAGAAGTTTTTTCTAGGGGATTAATTCATTTTTGTTATGGATTTCCTTACAATGACAAGCCTTCTATTAGTAAATGTTTTGAACAACTTAGTTTTCTTCATGATAATCATGAACAAATAGTTTATAATAAATTTAAATCATATATTGATTCTCATTCATATAATGGTTTAGATTCTAAAAATTTAGAAATAATAAATGAACAACATTGTATCGACAACGAGGTTTCAAGTAATCAAAAGGCTTTGGATAGTAATGAAGAAAGTTGTCTAATTCCATAAAGTCATACATTTTGCTCAGTCACAGAAGAATTTTATTCAGAAATTCATGTTTATAACATAGAACAACCCTCTCATAGTTTAACTGATCAGATTCAAGATCAATTTCCATAAAATTATAGCATCAGTTATCTTTCATGAGAAAAAGATCTTGAACCTTCTCATTTTGATATATCTAATGATATGCTTTTCCCTTCATTTTTTGATGATAAACATAATGATATTTTAAATAATGTTTCTTGTTTAGTTTTATTAGAACATATAATGGATATTGATCAGCTAATTGTTAGAGAAAAAAAAGCTAAATCATATTTGAAGGTTAATGACTCACGAGAGGTATTTCATCTTACACCCATTATTCGTTATATCCCGATTTATTTAATGATTATAATTGTTAGGAAAATGTTTAAATCTCACAAATTTGTATTATGGTGAATCATAATTTAATCAAGAGAAAAATGACATTAATGGAATATTTTCTTCTTATCAAATTAAAATTTCTCAATCTTTTGATTGGGAGGAGGAAATTTATGTAACAAATACATTTTCCAATTTTTTTTTGATGATTCATTTTCTTTTCCAATTAGTGAAGACTCTTGTGATTTAAATAATCAATTTGGTGAAATAGAAAATTGTAACCAATCAAATAATGTTAATGATTATCATTATATTAATAACGATTTATCTGATATATTGAAGGATGACATTCCATATACAATATTTGATTCTACTAATCCATCACTAGATGATTGTTTAACATTTCAATTTTCAGAGACTTGTGAAGAAGATAAGTCATGTCAATCACAACAAGACTTTTCCACTAAGTTTAAATCAAGATAAATTTTCACATAATCTAGACTCATCTGTATATTTTTTCTTGTTTTTTCACACCAGCCATTATACATACAAGAAAATAATAAAGGATTATTTAGAAGAATATTTCCATGAAAAATTCCCTTTAAATAGTCACATTCTTTTCATGCACATGTTTGATTCAATTTTACATTTATTATTGTTTTGATTTTTGTTTTTAGTTTTTAGTATATATTTGATTGTATTCTTTCGTTTTCCTAATAAACTTTGTTGTTATTATCAACACTGACAGTTTAGTGGGACAAGATGAATTTATTTATTCAAATGATGAAATAACATTACAATTTCTAATCATCATTATGCTTCGTCATCTTGTTGTTTATTTCAAAATTAATTTTCATGATTCCACACAGACTTTAGTATTTGGAAATAGACACTTATTCCTATTAGCGAAATTCTTCATCCATAAGTTTTTTCTAAGTCTCTAATATTTCTTCAACATACTTTTTGCAATTCAACTAAATTTTGGGTGAAAGAAATATTGATGAAGGAATGCTTATTATATAACCATTTTCATGATATAATTGAATTGTGGTTGGAAGAATATTTTCAAGCAAAGTTTTATGTAAATGACAATATAATTTTATTATGCATAATGCATGAAATTGTAAATAGTTCAATTCTTTCTTTTCCTATTATTATTTTACTTTTTCCTCTAATACTAATTTTTGATGTACATATGTTTGTAGGCTCAAAGCTACTTGAATGGTTACATTGACATTACGATTTCACCTAATTCATTTTCATCTAGTGTAGAATAGGTTTAGGAATAAATTAGTTTTTTTTTTGGTAAATAATTTCTTCATGCTAATGTCAATATGCAAGTTAGAGTTATTTTGTTAAATCTTCAGAATACATTCATTATTTTTGAAAATGAACCATGAATTGACTAAAAATTTCCATATAGATTTTCTTTAATTAATAAGCATTCTCTGATTCAACTTGATGGAACATTTTTGCATTTGAATTCTCTTTCTTTTGAACAAGATTGATTAGAAAGTTTTGAATTAATATCATATTCAGATGTGATTCACAAGCAAATTCCTACCTTAATTCTTCAGTCACATTTCTCTTTTATAATCAAGAAATCTCTGACACATAGATTTTGAGCTACTTGATTGTTCAAATCCCTCTAACAAAATTAGTTCTGGAAATTTATGCATGTTGATGATGAGACATTTATTTCTGACTAATTGTCATGTCAGTCTCTCATCATTCATTTAAAAACTAGAGTGAAAATAAGAGGAAAAAGAACTAAGAATAGATGTCACCCCTTTGCAAAGTTAACACTTATTTGGTAAAGAAATTGAGGAAAAATCCTTCTCGTGTAATCAATATTCTCATTTAAACTAATCTTCTTTTGTTCTAATTTTAATAAGTGAAGATGTAATTCTTTGAAGTTACATTCATGGACCTCTCTATTAATTATCTCTTCAAAATTTTCTTAGATCTTATCATCTTCAAAAATTCTACGATTTTCCTCATGCTTTCTAACTACTTCTGAATTAAATATTGATTTAGACAAATCTTTTGAATTCCAATGTATTAGAAAAACATGGGGAAAATACTATTTTGTTAGCAAAAGAAGTTATTTAAGATGTACATAATATTAAACATTTTTATCTTGTTTAGGAGAAGGTAGAGTTTATTTTGGTAAGAAGAATGATGATAAAATATCTCCCGAACCAAAGAATTTTGATGGTACAACTAATAATGATTTAGGAAAATATATGTTTTTTGAAGAGGTATTTGGTACAAAAAATTCATCTTACCTTGATTTCTAATAGCCATTACTATTTATATCCTGATATATTTATGCTTCTCATGTGTAGATAATTATACCAAGTATTTTGATAATGAGTTAAATATCAGTAATTTACAAATATGAAAGATGAAGTGAAACAAATGACATTCTTAAGAAATATATATCGAGCTGAAAATAAAACATCATCGAGATTCTTTGAGGGAAGTTTACTTTAGCTTTTCATCTCCCCAAATTTTCACCACCTTGCTCATGATTACATTCGTCAAATATTTTTATTTAGGTCCTTATCCATTAAGAAATATAAGGCCTTAGTTATGAAATGTTTAGTTAGATCAATTTGTATGATTATGAAGCAAGCGTCATCGTAAGAAAATATTGATTGAACTAGATTAATGAAGTTTTTAACATTGATATCATAAATTTACATTTAGTTTCGAATTTAGTTTTAAGATAGATTTAATTTTTATTTTAGATGCATTTGTATTTTTCCATTTTTAATAAAATCAATGAATATTTCGACATCCAATCTATTAGTGAATGAAATTTTATTTATCTCAATCTTAATTTAAAGAAGACAAAGTAGTTGAAGGATTTAATAAAGAAAAGAGTCCAAACTTTCAATTCAATTTATCCCTTATAATCCAATTTCCCCTTTCTATTTTGAGTTGTGATAGGTTGTGATATTTGTCTTCACATTTTCTTTATTGGGATTTTTTTTAAATTTTTTTATTTTATTTTCATGGATTAAATTTTAGATTGTTTTTCATTAAATAAATTTCGTAATTTTGTTTTATTTTCACTTCCAAGTTTTATTTTCATTTTAATTAGTCATTTACATTAATAAATCATCTTATACATTATTTTCCATTAGGTTATTCATTGGATTAAGTTTCTTAATTCTCATTTGTAAATATTTTACACTTCATTTTTATTTGCTTTGTTTTTTGCTTTGATTTTGGTGTAATTTATTTTTCATTTGTTAACAAACTCGAAAGTATGTATTGCATTTAAGAAATGGGATTTCTTATTTAATTTACAACAAAAATAAGTAGCTTTTTAGTTATGGAGTAAATTCTTTCTTATCCAATATTAATATAGTGTTCATTCAAAAAGAAAATGTTTATCTAACATCGTTACAAAGAAGACCATTAATTTCATAATATTAAAACTAACATAAGTAATAATCGCAAATGGGAAGGAATAGTAGACTTAGTTTTTATTCACCAACATTTTCAGTCAATCAAAGCAACTCTCTACATACCCCACTTCTGTCACTTGGCTATGTATGATAAATTTCAAAATTAATCATAAACTATAAATTGAAAAAAAAAAGGTTTTAAATTAAAAGAGGAGCAAATAAACCCGTTGATGCTATGAACGCTTGCTGGCAGTAGGTCGATGTTTGTAATTCAATTAAATGGGATATTTGCGCTCACAAAATCAAAGCAATGAAAATTTTAAAAGAAATGTGAGCAAATATTTGGTTTCAATAAAGACTTAGGCCTTTGTTTGATTTCATAACTGATCACAAACTTTGTGTTAGTATAACTAATGAACTCTATCTTTATGCTCTTTTGACCTGTTATGATAAGTAATGAGTATCACTGAATGATTGACTAATCATTTTTAGATACTAAGAATTGTACCCTTAAAACTAATAAATGAAAACATTGAATGAAGATTATAAAGTTAAATAAGAAAATCCCAATATTTTCATTAGAGATAACTGCTTTGTTCCAGTGTGTCACCATTTGTTGTTGGCCCAACAACTCCCCTTTTATTCTGAGAAAAATAAAAGGCCCCTCATATAAATTATTGGAAATATCACCCTGCTTTGCATTTGGATTCTTATTTTTAGTAATTTTTCGATTTCTTATATCGTCTTTTTTAGATTTCCATCATCTTCCTCTTTTCAGGAGAGGGATGATTTAATTTATTTTTTCAATTCCCTGACTTACCTTGGCATCATCTTAGCATCATTTTGTAATGTTCATTTACAATTAATAATAAGAAAATATTTTATTAACCCATGCCTTCCCATATCACACCTGCCTCACACCCATACCATCTAACATATTTCTCATTCAATTTAATTAGTGTATGACCCATTGCAACATATATACACCAAGAAGTCGAATTCTCCCATGCAGGTGGGATTATTCTTAACGATTCGACAATTTGCCCAAAACATTTTATAAATTTGATTGTGACTGTTTCAGAACTCTAACTTTTCCAGAGCGAATATCTCGAACTACAGGGCATGAAATCAGGGTCATGATAGCTCGTTCGAAATAGGAAATTGAGGGAAACATTCTAGGATCATTTATAAAAAAAATATTCAATCTAAACTACCCATAAACTCAGTAGAAAAAATGTTACATTTTTTAAATTAAAATTGATTTTATGGATTATTTTTTGAGAATAAAATTGGATGTTGAAACTTTCTTTTGCTCTAATCTCATCGATTCATTATCTATCTATCAGAATTACAACAACACAAAATGATTTGGCTTAGATTTGAGGATTTGTTGCTAATTTATTGGAATCGATTTTTTTTTTTAATTAATTTTGATTATTTTGAATTGAGATTTTTGTGAATAAATTTTGTAAATGTTTTATGCTGAAATTGAATAAAATTGTTTCTACTTGGAGCTCAAGGATTTATGGATTGAAATTGCAGATGGTAAAAGAAATGATTATTCAAAGTCCCAAGAAATAAGAAATCAGATTTTCTCGAACCTATCAAGAAACAAACTTCTATTTTATTTTTAAATTGCACTTTGATTATAAATAGAGGGTCTGTGGAAGAGAAAGGGGAGGCTAAATCAAAGTAGAAATAACTAATATTATTGTGGGATCTTTCTTTTCAAATGACATTCCCAAGAGAGTTGGAAGTTGTTGCACTTTGAGACTCTAGTTTTATAATCAGTGTTTTAGAGTCATTGTTTTGAAGACCAATCAAGTATTAATATTTGTTGATGATGCATTATGAGTATTGTATGATCTTTTAATTATTTAAAGACATTGATGGTATTTTACTCTATCGTTTTTTCTTTATATTGATACCTGCTGAATGTTGGAATATGCTTATGTCCTTTCTTTTGAAATGTTCAATTATATGCAATGTTGAGTTATTTTATTAACACAAATTTGTTATTTGTTTATTATGAGCGAATAACATTCATTTCTGATATTAAAAAAAATAGTTTACTAATATTTCTCTCGTTACCCAGATAGATTTATTTTCTATCATGTAGATTAATTTCATTATATCCAGATAAACATTAAAAAACATAAAAAAAAATACAATCAGTTTTTCATAAGCTCTTTATAGCAGAGCCCAAAAATCCGTTGAAGTGGCTGACTGGACCCATATTCCAATCAGGGTTTTCACTAATTAAAACATTTGTAGTATTTGATTTAAGTGCTACATTTGGGTGATTTCCCCAGCTCCTGTTGTTAAGATTATTCAAGAAGATCCATTCATACACAACATATTATATAGTTGTTTATATTTACGTGTACGTATCTAGGACAATCTGATTATATTAGTTTTTCTTTTAATTGTTTTTTATGTATATATTTTTGAAGTTATATTAATATAGGCAACCTAACCTTTGTTCCAGAGAATATATAGCCACACCAAACAAGAAGGGGTTTAATTGGGACCTCGATCGGGTCAATACTCAAATTTTTCTGCCTATCAACATGCATGAGACCAAGATCCTTCATCTCGAATTTAGAAACCAACTCCCTCTTACACCGAATAATCAAAACTTCAGCCCTTGTCAGAAACATATCATCTACATACAATGACAACATCAAGGGCTCACCTTCAACAACTTTGAAGTACACATTTGGATCAACATTACTTTGCTTGAAATAAAGACTCAATAGATAACTATCAATACAGGAGTACCATTAACGAGGAGCTTGCTTCAACCCTTACATGGAATTATTCACTTTGCAAACATGTGTTTCTCTATCATGGACCTCAAAACCTTGAGGTTTCTAAATATAAACTTTGTCCTTAATGAACCCATTCATAAAAGAAGTTTTAACATCCATTTTATGCAATTTCCATCCTGTGATAAACAAAAAAGCAATGAAATATCTAATAGAGGCATACTTGGCAACGAGAGAAAAGATGTCTTCGTAATCATCTCCCTCAATCCTCGAGCCACAAATATTGCCTTGTAGTTTTCAATACATCCATTAGCTACATGCTTTATTTTGTAAATCCATTTTGAAGTCATGATAGAATTTTCTTTAGGTATTGGCACAATTTCCCAAACATCATTCTTA
Source organism: Pinus taeda (assembly GCA_000404065.3). Classification (NCBI taxonomy): domain Eukaryota; kingdom Viridiplantae; phylum Streptophyta; class Pinopsida; order Pinales; family Pinaceae; genus Pinus; species Pinus taeda. The sequence goes on along the minus strand of APFE030914802.1, from coordinate 38,791 downwards.
ATTATAGATCTGTACTCTCCATTCATAACATCTTTCCAAACTTAATGCTAACAAAATTCTTCATAAGTGGATGACTTGGACTCAATAATATTACACATCAAAGTTGTATAACTAGAGTACTTATTTGACTTCTTGCTTTCCCTAAAGGTCCCACGAGGTGTAGTATGTCCTTAATTTTCCTTCAATGTTCTTTCAAGCCAGGAAGGTATTTTTCAAGTCTCACGTACAATGGCTCTTGGAGATTCAACAATTTCATGATCATCATATTCTTCATGAGGATCTTGTTCCATTAGACTTTAGACTTTGATTCTATATTCTTTGGAGCCACATGTATCTCATCATCAGAGTCCAAGTGTGAACCCTTGGACTTCTAGAAATCAACGTCTTCATCAAATATAACAACCCTTCATGTGTCAATAAAATGTTGTCCTAGAACATAGACCCTAAAGGCCTACGAATTTTCAATGTAGCCAACAAAAGATCCTTCTCAAAAGGTTTCAATTTTTTCCTTTTCTCTTTGGGCACATGAACATAAAAAAGACAGCTAAATATTCTTAAATTCTCAACATTTGGTATCTCACTTATGAAAACTTCTTCACGAGTCTTATAATCCAATATTTGATGTGGGAATCTATTTTGAACATAAACAATTGTTCTTGCAACTTCTCCCCATAGAAACATCAGAAGTTCTTGATCATGAAGCATGGCCTCAGAAACTTCCATAATGGTTCTATTATTTATTTCAACAGTTCCATTTTGTTGAGGATAGTATGGAACTATCCACTCCCGCTTAATTCCAACATCCCTGCAGATATCAATCAATTCCTTGGATACACATTACCCACCATTATCAGACCTTAGAGCTTTGATTCTTCTTCCTGTGGAATTCTCAATCTGTGCTTTGAATTCACGAAACTTTTTAAATAGTTGATCCTTGGACTTTTGAATATAAATCCATGTTTTGCGATATTAATCATCAATGAAGGAGGCATTATAAATTGGCACCTAAGGTCTTATCATACATAGGCCCACAAACATCAGATTGCACAAGATCTAAGTTTCCTTTGGATATACTATTATTGCTAATACATCTTCTTTTAACATTATTTCCGAGGGAACATCCCTTACAAAAACCATCAAGCTCAATCTTAATTTTAGGTACACCTTTAACAAAATATTTCAATCTGGACAATGATTTATAATGAGTATGAGTGTACCTTCACTGCCATAGTCACAAAGATCAATAGTGTTTTGTAGCAAGGCTTGAATTAAATGACCAAGGAGACGATATGGTCTTCCAATTCACACACTAATGACCTTGGTAGATTCAAAGGAGGCATCCTTGTTCCATATTAGAACTTGTCTATCAAGGAAAGTAATTCTATATCCTTTGTCTTCAAGAGATGAAATAGGCAACAAGTTCTTCTTCAAACCAAGAACATATAAAATATTGTTAACTGAGACATTACCTCTTGATTCCAATTGGAAGGTTGAAAAGCCAATGCCCTTGAATTCATATTTTCCATTATCTCCAAGCTAAACCCTTTGATAAATCTTATTTCTACCAATCCAGAGAGATGATCACGACTCCTAGTCATGTGCCTAGAGGCACCACTATCCACCAATCATATCTCATCATGACTTACAATGGAACCTATAAGAGTAGAATAAAATGAGTATTCATCATCATATTCATTCTTTTTAGGCGTCCTCTCATGAGAGGATTCATTAAGGTTAGTTGTAGAGGAATGATGCCTTCCTTTCCTTTTTCAATCTTCATTATTTTGATAATCATCCTTTTGATTCCTTTGAGGACATTATAGTGACCACATGCTTGGCAATGAAAGCATTGAACATTTTTCATATCTTTTGTATCTCTTCTATCTTAAGAGGGAGGAGGTGGTATTCTTTGTGGAGTAGGTTCCCTTCTTGGATAAAATCTTGAATTTGGTACTCTACCATAACTTCTTTGAAACTTCGAAAGTTAGGTCTTCTTCTATTACTCTTAGAATGAGTTGCAAAAGCTTCTTCACTTGGATCTTCGGTCTGGTCTCTAGAATGGAGTCTTGATTCCTTTTTAGTATAGGAAATCAACAACTTATCAAATGAATATGAAATCACTCTTGCACTAATGCTTGTTACAAAATAATCCCAAGATTTAGGCAAACCACCCAAAGCCACAACAACCAATTCTTTGTCAAATACTTCTTCACTAATGGCCTTGAATTGATCTCTTATTTGAGCTATCCTTACAAAATAAGATGCCACTGTATCATTCATTGTCATATTGATATTGCGAAGTTGTCCTCTCAAACTTAAAGATTGATTGATGTCGTTAATAGTGTACAATCCAATTATGGAAGCATACATCCCCTTGGAATTTTGGTGATCAACAATATATGGCATTAGATGATCCCTAATAGATTCTATAATGATGCTTCTTGCAATAATGTCATCTTTCTGAAATTTTCTTTTCCTCCTTGATCAATTGGTTCAAAAACATTTCTTGTAAAAATTCCCAAAACCTTGTTCCTTGCAAGTACTAGGTCGATCCTAGCCTTCCATGCCTTGTAATTAGTAGCTCCTTCACGATTTTTTTCTTCCTTCATGAAGGAATTCATGATGGAGATGATGAAGATGACCAACTAAAATCAAAATATGAAGAGTCTCAAACTCTTCAAGGTGCTCTCAATGCTTCTTCAAGGTGATCTCATAGCTCTTTCCCTTCACCAAAACTCTAATACCATGTTGATTTCCTAGCACAATCAAGACTATTAGTTTTTCACAATTGATAAATAATTCTAATGATATAATCAATCTTGTTTTAACATTCCACTCATTAGTGAACTATACATGAAAAAATTCAACCATTCAATTTCATCAATAGAACAATAGAGATCACAATACATAATATAACAAGAGACAAGAGACAACAAAATTAGGCTCATAGCCAGGGAAAAAACCACAAGGGGAAAACCCAACCAATCTTTCCTTATGGGAGATAAATTTTGTTCATCAATAGTACATCAAAATATTCCAACAAGATTCTAAATCTTACCTCAACAAATACCAAGTCAAATTAGTCAACAAAGAGTGAAGGAGAGTCAACACTGGTCAAAATTATAGTTTGCAACAGGGGGAAAATTTTGGCCTGAGGTAGCTCTAAAAAAGAGGCAAAAATTTGGTCAAACTTCGGTCAAAGGAAAAAGTTTGATCTGCAGTCAACAATCCTAAACAAAGGTAAGATCTCGATCATGTCAAGTCATGAGCCTTCTATAATCATCGGCCTACAAGAACAATCAAACTTTGGTGAAACAGATCCAATCTAGCGCAGGTCAACAAAAGTCAAACATAGAAAGATATGTTTGTTAATGCAAATAAGAAAGGCTCATTTTGACTCCTTTGCACACGTGGATGTACCTTGCAATTTCAAATGATTGATGTCTGATGCGATGATGTCTAAATGAGATCCATTGAGGTCTTATTTATATGAGTTTTTGGAGGTGGATTTTCCACATGGGGCTAACCTTTCCTTCTTAGGATGATTTGGTAAAGAGTAAAAAATTGGAATTTTCTTCATGATTTTCCAATGAAAATTCCTACTATAGCTACCCATTTTTAAACAATTTAAAATTGGAGTCCAACTCCTAGTGGTGAAGAGGAAAGAGAACTTCAATCTCAACCTTTACACCTTCGGGAATAAAATTACAAAATAAGCATGATTTTTGCATGTTTATAATGATCCCAATAATTTTCCCATATAATAACAGGACATGCTTAAAAGATTTAAGATTTTAAATAAATCCAATCACCAAAAACCAAATTTCATCGACAAAATAAGAAATGTGACAATGACACAAATGGAGACTTTTATACCTCAAATCACCCTTGACTTTCACATCTACATTAAACTTGCTAAATCCCATTTACCTCTAATAGAAAAAGGAATGGATAAAATTTGAAGGGATGGAAAAAAAAAACCTGTCTCAAACCTTAAGAGGGAAAAAAAATACTTTAAGGGATGTTATTTATCAAAACAACAAAGGACATAGGTTGGACATAACCCATTATCCAATTCATTGTAGGTTTTAACCCAATACAAAAATTACCTGCAAACAAATTCTAAAAATAGAAAATAAACAATGACGAGAATATAAAACAAATACATAGATATTTCCCTTGGATCCCAAAATTGGGACTACCAGATTGATTTTTCAGTATGTTCCTTTCAATGTTATCATATATA